>CAUZXS010004458.1:35000-157500 GCA_963585895.1 Sepioteuthis lessoniana
CATAGTATTTATCACATAACTGAGGCAGGATAGATTTACCCTTTTTTTCTTTCTTCCCTAAATAATAATAATAATAATAATAATAATAATAATAACAATTTTGAAGTTCCCCGTGGGAGACATGATAATTGATGGTACAACTATCCTCGTCTCTCTTAGTGCAAATACAAAATGAATTTTCCTTTCCTGAAAGGTGTGGTAATGATCCTCACTAACCTAACACCTGGAACGAAAAAAAATTGCAGTGGTAGTGGTGGTCGTGCTGCTGGTTGGCGGTATACAGCTTGCAAACACCGTGAGGAGGAGGATTAGGCGAGGAGGAGGAGATAGACAAGGTCCGGTTGTGTTAATAACGACAATGACATTATAATTAATGATAATATTGATTTTTAGTGGACCTAACAGCCGTCATTATTGTCGTGATAATGATGATAATGATTAATGGTGATGATGACTGGTAGGGATTCTTATGTTTTGTTTTTGTTGTTGGTATTGTTTTAACTCCTTTTTTTTTTCACTGAAGATCGTCCTGTAGTTTGCATTGTGCTTCTTGCTACTTGAGGCGGTAACAATAAGTAGACAATAATATTTCCAAGTTGGTAATAATAATACTAATACAACTACTACTACTAGTAATAATAATAATAATAATTGTAGAGTATGAGATGCAGGTGGTGGTGGTGGTGGTGATTCTTGTTTTGGAGGTTATTGTGACAATAGTAGAAAGTCTATGATATTGGTGTGAATAGTCGTGGTTGTTTTGTTGTAATAATTGTTATTGTTGTTGCAGTTAGTCGTAGTAGTCATCAAGATTAAGGTCTTTTGTTTTTTGTCTTTTGTTTTTTCTGGGTTTTTTTTTTTTTTTGGCTTTTACTTTTGTTTTTTTGTTTTTTTTGCTTTTTTTGGGGGGGAATAAAACTGTTGTTGTTTCGTTATTTACAGGTCAACTTGTTTTTAGTTCTTAAATTTTGTCTAAGCCTTTTTTTTTTTTTGTTATCTATCAATTATATGCTACTGCCTGTCACATGGTATCAGGTATCCTTATCCCTTTTGCAAGGTCCGTTTCTCGCGGTGTTTTATGATAAAAATTTCAGATACTTCATCTCAAGTCATGTTCTGATGACCTCGTTGTCAATCTTTCAGTCTGTCTGTCTGTCTGTCTGTCGTAGAAAAACCGCCTGTGTGTATATATGCAAATACATGTAGTATCCATATCTCGTTTTTTTTCCTTATCTCAGTCCATATGTATGTCTACGAGTGATATAAAACAAATAATTATGAAAGATGAACTTATAGTTGTTTTTTTTAACTATTAACACGTAGGTGTATCTATAAATAAGTGTGTGTGTGTGTGTGTGTGTGTGTGTGTGTGTGTGTGTGTGTGTGTGTGTGTGTGTGTGTGTGTGTGTGCTTTTTACAATATGACTATAAGCGCTAAATTTCCCAAGTATATGTCTCTTGAACAAAGAAGATGCCGTTACTTCCCCCCATTCACGTACAGACTCATTCACTTATATACCCACTCATTCGTTGACGCATTCGCCTCAGTGGCCCGTATAACGCGAGCCCTTCCTTTCCCCCCCTCTACATACGTTCTTCACTTCTTCCAAAAAGAGGCTTCTTCATTCTTCATCATCTGCCGATCTGTCTACTGTTTAGCTCTTTGGGCATTATATATATATATATATATATATATATATATATATATATATATATATATATATATGTGTGTGTGTGTGTGTGTGTGTGTGTGTGTGTGTAATGAAAGAAGCCCGCCACTTCAGCCTAACTTCCATCTTTATTTTTTTTTTCTGCTGAGGGGAGTAGGAAAGGTTAGAGAAACAACTGCCCTTCTTTTTTACTCCCACCAATTCACATCACTTTCTCCCTGGCTTTTTCCGGCTTACCCGTCCTTTCCCTAACCTACCTAACTGTCGACTCTCTCTCTCTCTCTCTCTCTCTCTCTCTCTCTCTCTCTCTCTCTGTCATTCACTTAACATAAAGAGAAAAAAGAGAGTTGCTAAGAGACAAGAGGGAGAAATGGCGAGTGGGAGAGCTTGGCCCGATTTCGACCGAACAGGCTTTTGTTTTAGGCGAGCAGCCAGGAAATACAAATATGTATAATAATAATAATAATAATAATAATAATAATGTAAAAGAAGATTCTCGTTTCTTTGTCTTCTTTCTTTCTTCAGCGACTTCATAAGCCAATTTGACATACATTATTGTCTTGATAACCATTGCGCATGCTCGCAAAAAATCTTCATCAAACGCTATTTAATCCAAATATAGACAATTCGTAAACTCTTTCAGTTCTTCTCGTAACAGCACTCCATGATGATATCAATGCTTCTATTCAGGAAGGAGTGAATAATTATATCAAGCATTCTTGTTTTCTTCCTTATATCATAGCCTAGTCGACGGGACTTAAAATTCACTGATTCTATCCCCTATTGAGGAGTAAGACCGTCATCCCAAAAAGGGTGTTCTTGGATATAACAATGAACTGCAACTGAGGGTGAGGCTCCAATCCAAGAGATCTGAGGAACCACGTCATTACCATTAATCCCAGATCCACTCTACCAAAAATAACTGTTAGAATCCCATCTATGGGTCAAAAAGATGTTTAAAAATCATTTGTGTTGGATAGGAATTCTTGATATTCGACTTGGTGAAAATCATTTGTATTAGATAGGAATATTTGATATGAAGTAACTGTGTGCCAAAAAATCTAAAGAAAACAGTGATATAAAATGTGTTGATATAAACATACAGTGAACACGATTCCCTAACCTCTAAACATAAAATAAGCCTAGAAAGATTGACATGCTGTTAAAAATAATCGATTTACAATATTCAAGAAGGCGCCTCTGGTGGTGTAATGGTTAGCAAGCTCGACTAGCAAACCTACACGAGTGAGTTCGAGTCTCATTGGGTGCCCCTTTCATATGGCCTTGTGCCACATCTAAGCAAAAAGCTTAGTAAATTTCCATTATCAGCATTCTTCCGACAGATAAAAAACTTTGGATGATTTAAAAATGTCATCCTGCGTAAACATAAGATTATGCACCAGTTGCAAATGGAACAGGAATTTACATTGAACCACTCCACCACAAACAGGACATGACACAAGGTCAACTTTAAGAGTAGAAAAAATGGTTTGAATTCAGAGTTTTCCATCTCCTAGACTGGTTGCTTTAGCAAGGTTAAAGAACCAAGTCTGACCTACTATTTAAAACGACTTTGTGCCATATTCATATGTCAGACTGGTTGCTATTTTAGATGACGATAACAGTTTCAATAAGAGCGTCTTTAACGTAATATTTATACGACCTCACACAAGCTTGACACATGGCCATTTTTATTATAGGGACCAGGCACAAATCGATACTCTTGCGCAGCCATCAGAAAAAATCCTTTATCCCATCGGCATTCCCCGTTTTGGGGCACCTCAGGCGACAAGCAATAAACACAGCCCTGCCAAGCAGATATTGCCAGTAAGAAAGGATTTCTGGGACCAGACGATTCAACTAGATAACACTGATCTGACACGAACACCAGGTGCCACCCCCACCCCCGGAAAATCAGGGAGGGGTAATAGTATCTTTTATGTCTATGTCTGTGTAATCAAAATAAATCTATGATGTGCCGTTTTTGCTTACAATAGTTTGGTTAGTTGGTTGGTTGGTTTTTATGGCATATCAACCCTTGAATTATATTTAATGCCATATCTTTTATATTCATACATCATATATATATGATTTGTAAAAAATAGTCTGTAACATTTTTAAAAGTGTCAGAGCTCATTTGTTGGCACACAGTTAAATCGTTTTAAGTATTACTATGTAACACTAATAATTATATTCAACACTATACATTCATCTCCACACAGTTAAATGGCTAAAAGTATTCCAATCTGACACCAATAATTCTATTTAGTATTAATCCTTTGTTTGCACACTTCAATTCTTTCAAGAATTGTAATCTAACAGCAACAGTTTTATATCCACACAGTTAAATGGTTAAAGTACTGCTAAATAACACAATATAAATTAAGAATTGTCTTTTGTTTGCATAGAGTTAAACGGTCAAACAGTTCTGTTCCAAGCAATTCAGTTTAGCATAAGCTGCTACTACCACTCCGGATTGGAGCCTCAGTATCAGATATAGTCATACCTAGGACACTGGTTCTATTTGACATAAATGACCCAGAGATGGGACATTAGTTTTTCTTTAGAGGTTTTTTGCTCACGACCCGAAAGAATTCAAATAATTTTCAAACAGACCTATTTGATCCTAAGATGTACTACCACTCCAAGTCAGAGTGGACCTGGAAGTAATGCCAATAAAGGGGTACTCCACATTCCGAAAAGCTCATGGACTGATGCTTCAACATTAGATAATGTTTCGCGTCATATCCAGGATACTCGCTGGAGGTGCTGGTCTTACGCCTCTGCAGAGATGTAGTCGGTGCATTCTACAGCCAATGCCAACTGGGGGATAGTCACGGTTGTAAATAAACATATTTAATGATTTCGCATAAATATCCCATTCGATGGGAAATTCGATCGGTTTATTAAGTAAAAATAAGTTCTTTAATTTATTTTTGATATCAACTATATCTACAATTTCCACCAGATCAAAAGTTAGGCAACGATGAGTCAGTTTAGACTGGAGATGAATGGTTACTCACTAACTGCAGGTGCTTTAACTTACAGCATTTTTCAATGACTAAAGAACGCTTAGTATATACAGGTAATAATTTTATTGAATAATGTAATTATTCGTTTGTACTAATATTTTGATTACTTTTTCTTTACGTACTGTCTCCCATAAATAAGTACATCAATACCAATTTTTGTTTTGTTTTGTTTGGTTTGGTTGGTTTGGTTTCATGGGCTTGTAACATATTGACCCCCGACCGAGCCGTCAATCAAGAGATGCACCTGTGTAAATAAGTAGAACAACAGCGAAACAGGTGCACCCGGTCGAAGATATCGGAATATCACCTTGACCTGTGGACATGTTGAATTCGGTGCTGATGCGTACGCCCACAGGAAGCAGGTGGGCATCAAACAATTATATAACCAGGTGCCACAGACGGTTTGAGTGGGTCAGTTCAAGTCCCAGTTGCAGTTGGAGCCAGTTGGGGACAAGATGCCAGCGTGAGAATAGCTTGCAGACTGAGGGCTTTGCAGCCCTCACTGACCCACGGTTGAGCAGCCCAGCCAGAATGCGGAATAAGTGCTGCTATGGTCAGAAGAACTTGGGGTCAATATGTAGTAGTCTGTCCCCGTCTCCAGCTCCCCTCTCACACATAACCAACATCAACCCTTTCGAGAATAAAGTGTGAGAGGTATATTTTTATAGAGAAGTGTGTTCGTTCGTTCATCGAAGTTCGTCATTAAGTTTGATTATGTTCAGCATATATTTGTATATGTATATGTATACGTATATAGTTGTATGCAGCTATACAACAGGCTGCCAATTTTTGTTTTAAAAAGATAATTTTCTTCTTAACCAAATATAAGTCAGTAAAGCTGGTTGGTGACAGAAGTCAAGGGTGACCTGAAGGCTCCATTTTCATTCGCAACTACACCAAGGTATAGGGAAGGGTGCAACTCCTTTTTCCTGGATTGCTCCACTTAACCTGGAGGGTTAAGCAAGAAGGCACCATGCATCATGTTTTTGAGATTTGGGTATGATTAGACCAAGGGTTGAACCCTGGTCTCCCACGTCATGGGCGAAAACGCTTACATCTGGGCCAATTATTTCAAGCGGAATTTTATTCATTCAAAACAGATATCAAGATATGATTTATTAGCAAAATAAATACCACTGAAACTGAAACAAAAATTTGAATATACAGCAGTTCAAAAGTAGGTATATCCTTATTTATGCATAGCCTTATTGGCGAGAGTGTATCACTTGCAGAAGGGCAAGAACCCCCCCAAAAGAAATATTCCAGGTACGACACTAAACTGTATCTGATGGTGAGGCTCCTGTAGTACAGATCTGGAGAGTGTGGTGTACTCCTTCATTACCATTACTCTCAGGTCCACTCTGACCGGTGTGGTAGTACGTACTAGAGTTACATCTATGGATCAAATACGTCTGTTTGAAAATTAGTCGTATTCGATAGGGTCGTGTGTAAAAAATCTCTAAGGAAATAAAACATGTAAATATGAACTTACAACGAACATGGTTCCCTAACTTCTCCGCGTAAAGTAGCCATAAACGAGTTGAGATGCCGTTAAAATCGGTCAAATCATCTTTGCAGTTTTATTTTTTGTTTACAGATAATTAGCGCAGTATAGTTTTCCGTTTTGATTGACTGTTCCACAAGACATAATAATTATCATTTTTTAGAAAAAAATTCATTTTATATCTTTAAAAAATAGTAGGAGTGCACTTATCTATGAAAGAGACTGTGTTTATAGTTTGGCACATGGTTAATTATTTGTGAGTGATACTGTATACGTAGCTTTCAATCGCACCAACTCTAATAGTTCTAAGCCTGTTGCAAGCATCTGGAATCACAAATAAAAATAAGTTCTTGGCAAGATTTGAACGCGTATTTATTTTTACACTTTTATAAATATTATGCAGGCTTGTACTAAGAATTATAAAATTTCAGTAAATTTACATTAATGGTGTTGGGTTGATTGCGCCCATTTGTACATTGTTAAATTTGGGTCTCCACAAGCAGAGAAATTTCCAAGGACTTAGAAAAATATTAGACTAAAAAAAACATTTATGGGTTGATAAAAAAAAGTCCCAATTTAAAAAGATTCTAATCTTACTGCATAAGATTTTGTCGTTTAACAGAAGATTGATTGATTGATTGATTTTAACGATACATCAAACAATCTGGGGTTATTTCATACCTAGTGGTTAGGGAACCACGTTCATAGTACATAGATATTTACATTTATGGAGTTTCTTTTATTTTAGCCGGGGTTGCACACGGTCCTATCGAATACGCATAATTCTTGAACAGATCCATTTTATCCATAGATGATACCAAAACAGTTACTACCACTCCTAGTCAGAGTGGACCTGGGAGTAATGGCAATAAAGGGGCACTCCACACTTTACAGATCTCCTGAATTGGAGCTGCACCATCGGATGCAGTTTAGTGTCATACACAAGACACACCTTTTTTGTGGGGAGATATTACACCCACCCGCGAAGGGCATATACTCAACGTATTCTATGTCCCACCGACTGGACGATTCGTAAGAAGAAACTCATTTCGTGAATTGAGTCTAGTTTGGAAAAAAACACAAAAGAGTATTTCGTGACAATTGGACTCACTAACCAAAGTCTTCTGGTAAGAATATTATTCCAGTCGAAGGACTCTCATAAGATTAATATGTTTGGGAAAACCTTATATTACTCCCGGCAAAAATTATGAAATTTGGACACTTCATCTTGCTTTTTTTTATTTAGCTTGCAGTAAATAAACAAATTACAGATTAGACGGAAAATGTTCTAATTTACCATTTAGATATTCTGACTTCAGAAAATGTACCTTAAACAAACCAGATTAAATTATTTAAATTAACGATGTAATTTTTTTCTAAGCTATGCAGAGGAAAGTATTATGGAATAACCCAATATTATGAATAAACATAATATTGAAAAATTATAAAATTCTTTGACAAATAAATTGGAAATAATATTTTATTACCCACTCGCAGAGCTATTATGAGAGCTTTAATTCTTTCAGGTTTGGACTGCACTAACTTAAAGCAATATTCTTTATCAAAGTGGTTCCAACTTTCCTGAATAGCAGTTAATAAGAGTAAGGTAAAGTTGGCGACCGTAGTCGAGGGTGACCAGAAGGGCCCCTTTTCGATAGCTATTACACCAAATATAGGGGATGGTGCTTCTCTTTTCCCTGGATTGCCCCACTTTACCCTTGATCCTTACCTTATAACGCTGAGTGTTAAGCAAGGTAGCATCAAGTAACATTTTTTGAGTCTTTGGTATAACTCGACTTGGAATTGAACCGAGGTCTCCTGGGCCATAGGCGAACACTCTGACCATTATGCCAATATCCGGTACTGTTAATAGGTCATCTTTAATAGATGGAATTTTTCCATGGACGATTTTTTTTATTTACACCCAAACTTTTCGATTGGATTCACATTTGTTCACAGGCTATATCATTGATTTTATATCATTGATTTTATATCATTGATTTTATATGCTATTCCTGAAGAAAAGCTTTAATTCACTTAGCTCTCTGACAGGCTGTATAAGCGTTCTGAAAAATGACTTTACCAATTTTCTGTCAATGGACTGAGAAAGTTATCCAGGATTTCAAAGTGCGCATGCGCACTAATTGTTCAGGCAGTAATTGCCATCGCTCCATGTCCTTTAAATGACATAAAGTTAGCGACCATAGTCGAGGGTGACCCGAAGGCTCCCTTTTCGATAGCTACTACACCAAGGTGTAGGGGAGGGCGCTACTCCATTCCCTGGATTGCTCCACTTTACCCTTGAACCGTACCTTATAATGCTGAGTGTTAAGCAAGGTGGTATCAAGTTCCATTTTTAAAGTCTTTGGTATGACTCGACCTAGGATTGAACCCAGGTCTCCCGGGCCATTGGCGAACACTCTAACCGCTGGGCCATTGGAAAATTCATTTATGAATTCATCCATTCATGAATATGTGATCAAAAATGATTTAGGAAGTATTTTAAAAAATAAAGACATTTTTGAAACGTTTCTTTGTAATTTTTCTTCTTTGTTTTATAAGACATGTGGCACTGCCAGAACACTATTCTCATCCAACAGAGTCAGAATCAGCTGGTTTCATTCTTTTACATATCTAATGTTTGAGTCCCCTTGATGCTTTTCGAAGACTATTTTTTTTTTCAAGGAATCCCTTCGTGGTGTATGAATTTACACCGCCACCATGCTACGGACACATGGTTAATTTATCAAGCTGAGTACTCGCGGTTTGGATTCAAAGTTTTCTTTCTTCTAAGCTGGTTACCTTACCAAGAATAGAAAATCCAGTTTGCCCTACTATTTACTCCAAAAATGAAAGAGAAGAGATGAATTCCCGCCTTTTCTCAGGGTCATGAGCACAAAATAAAACTCAAACGGCTTCGTGCAGGATTTGAACACGGATTGCCGATTCCATTTCCAGTGATAATAACCGTTACTCTGAAAGCGCTTTCGCGGCAAAATGAGGAACAAAGTTGTAAATCCATTGCTACTAAATAGTAAGTACGATTCTCACTGGAATTCCTCGTCCTTGATGTTTGTTCAGTGCCCGACAAGTACCAGAATACGACACAAAGCCTTTTTAACTTGGGAGCCGGGCAGAGGGCTGTAGCCCAGGCACGATCGGCGAATCCAAAAATGCCTTGGGCCCTATCGGCATTTCACTAAAAAAAATGGGCACCTCGGACACCAGGCGATAAACCGAGCCCTGCCGATGTAGGTGAGAACCAGGGAAGATGGCTTCCTGAGACCCAAGGAGTGCCTCAGTAACGAGAAACAAATATCGGTCTTCCCCGTCACCCATGTCAGGCTGCCTTGACCGACTGGCACAAAAGCCCAGACACACCCGACTTGAACTGCATACCAAGGAACACGAGAAATTCCCCATAGTTTAGACAAAATGTACCCTATACTTTTTAGTTAGTGAAATTAGTTCTCACTGGGTGCCCCAAACGTCAGGACTTGTATTCAACTAAACTATGATGATTATTATGCTGCAAGATAGACTAGCAGTCAATTGTTTGCGAGTTTGATTCTCACTAAGTGCTCCAAGCTTCTGGCCTTGTTCCAAACAAAAAATCAGCTTAGTAAATGACCACACAATCTATAATTCCTAATTGGTCACTCATCTATTTATTAAATAACTTCATCGTTGCTTAACTGCAGTTTTCTTCGATATTTCAAGCCTTACTTAACTTTAAGTTCCACTCTGTAGGCAAGCCTAAAATTCGTTGACCGTGTCCCTTGCAGACGGGTAAAACCCTCCAACCGCTAAAAAAAAGTTAAACTGCATCTGATAACAAAGCTGCAGGTTTGCAGCTCTTGGGAACATAGAGTACCTCTTCATTGCCCTTACTCCCAGGTTTACTCTGACCCAGAGAGATAGTACCTCTTAGGGTCCTGTCATAAGAACAAATAGAAAAGTTAAATCCTGTATTGAAAATTTGAATCAGTTACTTGATATCATATAACTGTGAATAAAAAAAAACTTTCAAGAACGATACCATAAAAACGTAAATATAAACACAGATTGAAAGCGATTCCCAAATCTATTGACATAAAATAACTGTGACATGTGGTTAAAATAGATTATGCAAGCATTATCTGTAAGTCATTCTACATTAATTCCTTCTTCAGTCCTTCAAAAACTTTTCCGTTTTTCTCTTTCTCGGCAAAGAACTGTCTTAGTGTACCATTGCGGTACTAAAGGGAATTTAGATCCAGTTGTGACCCCGTTGTAGTAACAGTTGAAGAACGCAAGAAACTAGTTTCAACTACGTAAACGTTTATTGACCACTGCAATTGTAGATAGCCACCGGGAGAAACAAAAAGAGTATCGAAACCGAGGCGACCGCGTTCGCTAGAAAAAGATAAGCAACATATCAGAAACTGTAAGATGGGATCTACACAAAACCGGATTTCACGGGAGGGCTACAATAAAAAAAAAATAAAAAAAAACATATTAAAATAAATTTGTTTGAAATTTTCAGGTGTTTCCATTATTTTGTCGAACCTCTGTACATCCAAAATGGCCAATTTCTTTCTTCATTATGAATTGCATTCATGATCTTACAGAGCTGACGGTAATTGATCAATTAATTTATTTTAACGGCATATCAACCTGCCCAGTGTCATTTTATGCCCTGAGGTCAGGGAACTGTCCCCATTGTACATTTATGTGTACAGAATTTGTATAAATATTTTAAAGAGATTTTTTGTGCACATTTAGATATCAAATATTCTTATTTAATATAGATAATTTGTATCCAGTTTTATAGTTTAAAGTATTCCCATCAGATACTAACAAATATATAGTTTCAAGTAATTATTTCTATTTAATGATAGTCATTTTTTGCCTTAATAAATTTGATATTTTGCTAGACAAAATATGGAAATTTTTTTTTTTTAAATATATATAAATATATTTGTATTTTCTCATTTCTTATTCTATTTTATTTATCATATTTACCCAACCCCTCCACAGGATATGACACAAGGTCAATTTTTATGCGGAGTTTAACAGGTTTGAATTCAGAGTTTTCCTTCTCCTAGTTGCCTCGCCACGGCTGAAGAACCTAGTCTGCCCTACTATTTTACCCATAGCTGGAGGGAGAATAATTGGATTCATACCTTTCCCAATGGTATTAGTGTTATGTGAAATGCAATCAGTCTCGTCCAGGATTTGAACTCGTGTCGCTGTGTTCATTTCCTACGATGATAACCATTACACCACGGGCACTTCCCATTTTATTTTATTTATTGTTTATTTCATATTGCTCTGCAAAACTCTGACACATTCCTGCAATCCCACGCTTAAGTAAATATGGATTAAAATCCGACAGTATGGAGGTAGCAGAAAAAACATAATCCAAATAGGTGAATATATTATGATGTAAAGTCGACGTTAACGTTTCGGTTTCAGTAACCATCATCAGGACTTGGATATCAAAATAGTCCACATAGCGATGGATGCTTGCTGAGATGACTGGAGCAAATGATAAATATACAACAGAAAGATACATAAACGTGCACATAGCGTTCATAATTCAAAAGTCATAAGACCAGTGGTGACTCTAGCCTATTTTTGCTACTCGTGAACCCCCCCCCGTCCTCTGTTAACTTCAGTTCCCAACCCGTGGTCCGTGGACCCAAAGTAAGTCATCATAGTTGCTATTGCGTGATTCTCCATTGTATAGCACAGATTGACAAACCTACCTTGCATGGTGTTTTTTTTTGTAAACAATCAAGATACTATATAATTTGTAGTCTTGTTAATACAGTAGATAAGATAATTTTTTTTCCTTTCAAAAGTATAGAAGAAAAGAGAAGATGTTCATTACTATGACGAGAAAAATATGTTTATTAGAATAAAGAAATTGATGACAATATACACAGAAACATCTAGTAGTTTCAATTTCGCTTAAAATAAAGATTATTTGTTGAAAATGTATTCAAATAAACAAATTTTAGTTACAGAATGTAATATATGCAACATTCATTAAAGAAATAGAGATCTGTTAGTGAAAAAACGAATTAAAACACGCCGTTTAACCAACATTTACCATAGCGATGATGATGACGTCGGGGACGGCTATAATCTGCTCTCCCCCCTCTCTCTCTCTCTCTCTGTCCCTCTCCCTCTTCCCAAGACAGCTTTCAGCAGTCAGAATGTGCTAAGATTTTTGAGCACGGTGTTTGGGTTGCTTTTGCTATTGGCTACAGCCAAAAGTGGCTTTCTCTAACATTACTGTTATTATAAGGGTCTAGTGCTCGGCACGGATTTGCGCGTGTTCAACATTATAGCCGATTTTATGGGATGTTCAATGAATCTGACGGTGGCCGGACAAAGACCATCCGTTCAAAACAGCATCGTTGTATTATTCCCAGATATATTTATGAACTTTTGGCTACTTAGTTATCGAAACTTGAATAGATACGTAATTTAATTGAGATCAGACTAAGTATGTTTGCTTGAAATTAATGGATGATTTTTAATCCATTTTGAATAACATTGACCGAGTTATTGATCGTGCCGGGCACGAGTAGCACTAGTCCCGTCTCCGCCCCTGCATAAGACCGTGTTTGGCACGTGGAAACATATATGAAAATGTTGGATTTCACAAAGAAACGAGACAAAACCTCCTGTTTATTGAGAAATACGCAACAAGTTTTCATATCTATAGATCGTTTGGAATCATCCATGTTAAATGTCGTGCAAGATTGTATTTGGTATTTGTTTTTCCGAAAGGACAGTATAAAAGTAAATATGGATTAAAATCCGACAGTATGAAGGTGGCAGAAAAAACATAATCCAAATAGGTGAATATATTATGATGTAAAGTCGACGTTAACGTTTCGGTTTCAGTAACCATCATCAGGACTTGGATATCAAAATAGTTCACATAGCGATGGATTCTTGCTGAGATGACAGGAGCAAATGAGAAATATATAACAAATACCAAATGCAATTTTACGCAACATTTAGCGTGGATGATTCTAAACGATCTATATATATGAAAACTTGTCGTTGCGTATTTCTCAATAAACGGGAAGTTTTGTTTCGTTTCTTTGCGAAATCCAACATTTTAAAATATCATTCTACGTATCAGACAACGTTCTTATGACTTTTGAATTTGAACGCTATGTGCACGTTTGTGTATCTTTTTGTTATATATTTCTCATTTGCTTCTGTCATCTCAGCAAGCATCCATCGCTATGTGAACTATTTTGATATCCAAGTCCTGATGATGGTTACTGAAACCGAAACGTTAACGTCGACTATACATCATAATATATTCACCTATTTGGATTATGTTTTTTCGGCTACCTTTATATATATATATATATATATATACGAGTATCATTAAATAAGTTTCCGGACTTTTTTTGTATGGGCACTTTTATTGATAGTACATACATGAAACTCTGGTCCCCTTCGAAGTAATCTCCTCCGGCTGCAATGTACTTGTTGTACCGTTCCAAAAACTTCTTCAAGGCCCCATGGACGTCCTCTTGTGTGAGCGTGTCAATGACTTTCGTCACCGCCTCTTTCATCTCTTCAATTGTCTCATAACGACAGCCTCTGAGCTTAGGGAATAAGCTAAAGTCACAGGGAGCAAGGTCTGGACTATAGGGAGACTGAGAAACTGTCTTGATGCCCATCTTGGTCAAATAGTCTGTGACAAGGATGTAGTTGTGGACTGGTGCATTGTTCTACTGGAAATGCCACAGACCCGATTTGAAGAGTGCTTGCCTCTTCCGACGGAATCACTTCATGAACTCCCTTAAAACCTCAACATAGTAACCCTTACCCTTACCCTAACCTTTTGGCCAATCACCTCTGGTATATTGACTTCCTTATTCCTCCCACACCTCTCATCATCACTCACAGACTCCCTGCCTTCCTTGAATCTCTTATGCCACTTAAAAACTGATGCTCGATTCATGCAAGATGCTCCAAAAGCAGTCTAAATCATTCTGTACGTTTCTGCAGTATTTTTTCCAAGTTTAAAACAGAATTTTATTGCATATCGTTTTTCTAAAGTGTCAGATTGCATTTTTGAAATTCACCAGCTGTGGCAATCAGGCTTTAGTAGGGTGTATTCCAATTCCTACTGTGGCTGTTTATTTGAACCTGAAATCATAAAAGTTGGTCAGTCATCTCATAAGATGTATAGCAATAACAAAGTGAATTTTCAAGAGTCTACGACAATTTTAAATGCCAGTACAAAAACGTCTGGAAACTTATTGAATACACCACGTATATATAACTTTTGAGATTCTGCTCGCCTGTTCGACTCAGTTGAGTAAAAACTTTTTCGGGTGATCAAAATTATTCTTCTAGTCGCTCGACGGTCGATCAAAAATCGCAATGAAACGTATCTCTTTAAATATAGAAAAAAGAAAACTGGTTCTTTTTACAACCCAAAATATGCCATTGAAGTATCACAAGTTACTTAGAATGACTTACAATGACATTAGTGAATTCTTTGGTCTTGTGTTTTGCGCCTGACGACCGTTGAAATGTCTGGTTAAAGAAAAGGGAGTCCCATCCCTAAAATATACCGCAATCATCAAAAGAAGATCTGACAAATAGAACTTAGAATGACTAACCTCTCTGTCTCTCTGTCTCTTTGTCTCTTGGACATTGTAAACATTCGTATAATTACCACTTCCACAATGGAGCCAAAATGCCTCTGTTGTCCAGATTGAAGATGCTCACAGATTTTTAGAAATTTATTAGGAAAAATTTATACAGTGTAACCCCGATATAAGAGAGTTGTCAGGACCGGAGAATAAGTATCTTATATCCGGTTTTGGTCTATTTTGTTTAGGTAACACAGGCTTTAATTTGGGACCCGAGAAAAATCTCTCTTATATCCAGGTTTAGCTTATATTCGAATCTCTTATACTGTACCAGACTCAACATCTATATTGGCTGAATATGAAAAGTAAAAAGACATATTTGAAAGAAAGATTAAAAAAAAGCATATTAAACAAGTAATATTCATATTTTCTTTTCTTATTTCTTACCTCCAAGAATACCTGGTCTTGTAAAATTATTGACTATTATTGACTGAAAATACCGGCTCATTGGCCTAGTGGGTTGACTGTTCGCCAATGGTTCAATCCCACGTCGCGTCATACCAAAAACTTTTAAAATGGTACGTGATACCTCCTTGCTCAACAGTCAGCAATATAAGATATGTATCAAGGGTAAAGTTGAGCAATCCAGGGAAAGGAGTAGCGCCCTCCCTTACACCTCGGTGTTATAGCTATTGAAAAGGGGGCCTTCTGGTCGCCCTCGACTACGGTCGCCCTCGACTACGGTCGCCAACTTTACTTATTGACTGAAAATGGAGTCGGTCGAGTAAAATGATTTTGAGGCGAGTAAATTTTCCTTCACACTCAATCGCCGGTCGAGTAATTTCTTTTTTAAATCTTTAAGGCTGAATATCTATATATATATATATATATATATATATATATATATATATATATATATATATATATATATATATATATATATATATATATACTCATGGATCAGTACAGTTACTTGAAATACAGTTACTTGAAGCCATATAATTGTTTGCAAATTATTAGAATTAGATAAGAATACTTGAAACCATGCATAAATTGATAGTATTAAACTTAGGGGGGCGTCCTCATTGTGTAATGGTTAAAGCGATGGACTGCGGAATCGTAGTAAGCGAGTTCGTGTTCCAGTCGCGCTATTACGTTCACTTTCGGGCAAATACCCTTGGGAAAGGTATGAACCCCCTTATCCTCCCAGCTATTTGTTAAATAGTACCACTACTGTTCTTCTAGAAGAATGGCTCTGGCATTAAATAATCTACAAAGGTTGATATGCCATTAAACAAAGAAACTAAACCAAACCATTAAACTTAGTTATAGGGTTTGGGTTCTTTGTTTAATGGCATATCAACCTTTGTAGGTTATTTAATGCCAATGCTATTCTCTTAGAAGAACAGTAGTGGTACTATTTAACCCATAGCTGGGAGAAACTTAGTTATAGTTTGCTTGTAACAAATAATAAACACTAACTTCAGGATTTAATTTTCAAAAAATAACTGACATGTGAAACGAACCTACTTCCATTTTACTGTATCCACATTTGTTCTGTTACTTGTGCGGGTTGGGTTGGGTTGGGTTTTATGGCATGTCACCTGTTGTAGGTTATTTAATGCCAAATGCTGTTTATATATATACATTAAATATGTATGATTTGTAAAGTCATTTTGTAGATACATTTTCAAACGAGTCTGCGCTCATTATTTGGTACACAGTTAAATGGTTTCAAGTATTTCTATCTAACACGAATATTTCTATTTAAAATTAATCATTTGTTTGCACACAGTTAAATGGTTTCAAGTACAACCATGCAACAGTTACAATGTACCATCAGCCATTTGCTTGCACACATCTAAATGGATATACATATGACTTCTCTTTCGTTTGCACATAATTAAATGGTTCCAAGTATTGTTATGTATCACTAACAATTCAATTAATCATCAGTCATTTGTTTACACACAGTTAAATAGTTTTATTTCAATCTAGTATAAGTCATTTGTTTCCACTCAGTTTAAATGTCAATCATTTCTATTTCATTCGTAGGTAGGACCCTATTCAGGTGCTACTACTCCAGGCCATAGTGGACCTGGGAGTGATGGCAATGTTCGGGTTCTCCACATTCCCCTAATCTTCTGAATTACTGGAACATCACCATCAGATTGTTTAATGGCATATCATTGACACGCGTGGATGGAGTCCAACCCCTCTGCAGAGGAGCAATTGGTGTATTCTATCACCCCAGTTGACTGGACTCAATTCTAATAGTCTTTGGCGACCTTAGTCAAGGGCGACCCGATGGCTCTCCTTTCAATAACTACCACACCAAGGTGTAGGGGAGGGCGCTACTCCATTCCCTGTATTTCTCCACTTGATCCTTACCTTATAATGCCGAGTGTTAAGCAAGGTAACATCAAGTCGCATTTTTTTGAACTTCGGTCTCCCGGATCATTGGCGAACACTCTACTCATATTTACCAACACCTCCGCTCAGGCAGGATATGACACAAGGTCAATTTTTAAGCGAAGTTTAACAGGTTTGAATTCAGTTTTTCTTCTCCTTGATTAGTTGCCTCACCAAGGCTGAAGAACCTAGTCTGTCCTACTATTTACCCATAGCTGGAGGGAGAATAATTGGATTCATACCTTTCCCAAGTGCTATGTGAAATGCAGTCAGTCTCGTCCAGGATTTGAACTCGTGTCGCCGTGTCCCTTTCCTACGACGATAACCATTACACCACGGGCGAACACTCTACTCACTAGACCAATGGCCCGGTCTGAATAGTTATAAGTAACTTAAAACCAAATGATTATATGAACTTTTGTATAGGAGTTGGTTGACAATAGCAATATCATGGATCAGATAATTTTCTTCTAAAACAAACATGCCAGGATTTTTAAACCTTTAGTGGAACATTTTACAATCAAAACATATTAGTAGATAACATTTATTACCAAACTTTAAAGCAATGAAACTATGTAACAAGAAATAAGATTCTATAAATATAAGATTTATGCTTATTTTTTAATGCTACATATATTCATTGTTTCAGTACTTAATTTGTCTGTTTGTGTTGGTTTTATGGCATATCAACCTTTGTAGGGTATTTAATGCCAAATCCATTTTTATACGAATGAACAGTTCTATTTCAAACAATTCAGTTTAGTATAAGTATACAGCTTTATTATCAAAAACATTTCTATTTCAAATAATTCAGTTTAGTCAAACAATTCTAATTCAAACAATTCAGTTTAGCGTAAGTACAGTTTCAAAGTCCAAAACAGTTCTATTTCAAACAATTCAGGCAAGCATAAGTACGCAGTTTAAATATCAAAACAGTTCTATTTCAAGTAATTCAGTTAAACAAAAGTACGCATTTTGATTCTATTTGATCCATAGATAGGGCCCTATCATATGCTACCACTCCGGAGCGATGGTAATGAAAGGGTGCTCCGCATTCCCCAAAGTTCCGGCATTACTGGAACTTCACCATCAGATTATTAAATGTCATATCCTGGACACTGGTGGACGGTGGGGTCTTACCCCTCTGCAAAGGTGCAGTCGGTGTATTCTACAGCCCTATCTTTTCCTGGATTGCTCCACTTACCTTTAATTCGTATCTTAAAATTCTGAGTGTTAAGCTAGGAGGTATGTTTTAAGTCTTTGTTATGATTCGGCCTGGGACTGAACCCCGGTCTATGAGGGCAGATTGAAAAGTTTATATGATGACATTATATCTTCTGTCGATGATTTTCACCAATGGGATCCAAGCACTGCAACATCGATTGAAGAAAAATGTGGACTTCAAGGGGGGAGGGGGTATGTCGAAAAATAAACTTCATTTGGGCACATTCCAAGAAAGTATCTTCGTCAGCCAATGAACTTTTCTACCAACCCTTTATATATATATATATATATATATATATATATTGGAGGGATTCAGTTAGGTTTGGCTTGTTTGCTTTTATGGCATATCAAACTTTGTAGGTTATTTAACGCCTAATCCATTTTTATGTAAATAATCAGTTCTATTGAAAACAGTTATGTACACAGTTTAATTGTCGAAAACATTTCCATTTCAAAGTATTTAAGCAGTTATATGTAATAATTCAGTTAAGTGTAAATACAGTTTTAATGTCGAAAAACAGTTCTATTTGAAATAATTCAGTTAAGCATAAGCACGCAGTTTAAGTGTAAGTACGGTTTAATTGTCAAAAACGTTTCTATTTCAAGCTATTCAGTTTACTCAATTCATTTTAGCATAAGTATGCTGTTATTTCTATTTAACCCATAGATAGGGCCCTATCAGGTGCCACCACTCCGGGCCAGACTGGACCTGGGAGCGATGGCAATGAAGGGGTACTCCGCATTCCCCAAAGCTCCAGCACTGCTGGAACCTCAGCATCAGATTGTTTAGTGTCATATGCAGGATACTTGTTAGGGGGGGGTCTTACCCCTCTGCAGAGGTGCAGTCGGTGTATTCTACGGCCTTCCCAGCTGACTGGGCAAGGATTCAGTTAGAGCGTCTAATAGGTTAAAACTGTAAGGAACCTAGTCGACTCTGTAAGTGAAGATAAGAGAAAACAAATAGGTAAAAAGAAAAGCTGAACACTTAACCCTGCTTATCAAGCCTCAGCTCGTCACCCATCTTACAGCGTTCTTTTTTGTTTGTTTTTGTGTTTCTTTTGTTTTTGGGGTTTGCTGTTATATATTTGTATTTTTTATCATATTTCTTTTCTTTTGCTCACTCTATTTTCTTTTTCCTTTTTTTTTTCCAGATAATCACGAACGTCCCAACACTATTCCCTTCCAGTAGATTGTCAGAACATCCTCACCCTCCTCACGAGTGATAGGGTGGCGTGTCCGGTCCAGCCAGAGGGACTAGTAACATTGCCTTCCACACACTCTTTCTCTCTCTCTCTCTCTCTCTCTCTCTCTCTCTCTCTCTCTCTCTCTCTCTCTCTCTCTTCATCATGCGTCCACAAACAACATGTCGGATTTAGGGTGGGACAAGTGACGATGACGGTTTGGTATTTGGACAGCGAAAATGACCATTTTAATCTGAGGTCTGTATAGGTTAACGGTCCAGTAATTTGAGGTCAGATCTGTTTTTTTTTTTAAAAGTAGGGGGGTATTTGGCCCTCTCTTAAGGTTTCTCGGTTTCCCCCATTCATCAGACGAGTTCAGCGCTTCAACGCCCGATCCGTACCTCTTATTTACTGCCCTCCTTACTCTCTCTCTCTCTCTCTCTCTCTCTCTCTCTCTCTCTCTCTCTCTCTCTAGGTTCTCTTTTTAAAATGATCCTTCTTTCTTTTATCTTGGAGCTAAACTTATAAATGGGTTCTTTCTCAAAGTTTCTTTGATTTTTTTTATTATTCTGTCTTTCTTTCTTTCTTTCTTTCTTTCTTGTATCAGTGTTTCTTTCTTTCTTATTCAAACAGTCTTTCTTTCTTTCTTTCTTTCTTTCTATTCCATCTTCAATCTGTCTCTTTTTTATTTTGTTCTTTCTTTCTTTCTTTCTTTCTTTCTTTCTTTCTTTCTTTTCCATCTTCAGCCTGTCTCTTTTTTATTTTGTTCTTTCTTTCTTTGTATCTCTTCTCTCTGATTTCAAGCTATATCTTTCTTTCTTTCTTTCTTTCTTTCTGTTTTTCTGTTTTTCTTTTGTTCTTTCCTTCATTCCTATTTTCTTTCAGTTTCCCTTCTTTTTTCTTCCGGTTTTTTCCTTACAATTTTAATCGCCTTTTTCTTCTATCTTTTATTGCTTCTTTCCTTTCTTCCTTCTTTTTTTTTTTCTTCTTTGTTTTCCTCCCTATTTTCTTTTTCCTTTTTTTTTCTTCCCCCTTTTTTTCTTTCTAGCTATCCTTCTCCTCCTGCTTCTTTCATTTCGTCCTTTGTTTTCTTCTTACTTTTTTTCTACCTTTTTTTCTATCTTTTCTTCCAGTTTTACATCTTTAGTTCTCTTAATTTCTCCCGTTTTACTTGCTTAGTTTCGTCTTTCATTCTTATTATCGATTAATTCTTCACTCGTTTCACTGCTTACTACACTTTGCCATCATTTTTCATCTTTCTCTTCTATCCTATTTATTTCCATCTGTATATTTCTTTTACTCTTTCTCTAATTTCGTTCGTTTTTATCTTATTTTATTCTAATTCTATTTTATTTCATTTTATCTATTTACTTATTTTGCATGTGTGGTCTTCTTTCTCTTGAAAATATTGTATTACCATCTATCTATCTATCTATCTATCTATCTATCTATCTATCTCAGTCTTTTCGTTATCTATCTATCTATCTATCAATCTATCTATCTATCTATCTATCTATCTATCTCAGTCTTTTCGTTATCTATCTATCTATCTATCTATCTATCTATCTATCTATCTATCTATCTCAGTCTGTTCATTATCTATCTATCTATCTATCTATCTATCTATCTATCTATCTATCTATCTATCTATCTATCTATCTATCTATCTATCTATCTCAGTCTGTTCATTATCTATCTATCTATCTATCTATCTATCTCAGTCTGTTCATTATCTATCTATCTATCTATCTATCTATCTATCTATCTATCTATCTATCTATCTATCTATCTATCTCAGTCTTTTCGTTATCTATCTATCTATCTATCTATCTATCTATCTATCTGTGCGTAAACAGGATTTAGCATTAAATAACACACAAAAGTTGATATCCTATAAGACACACACAAACGAATGAATAACCTTTAATAGAATTATGAGTGCATAACAGCAATACTTGAAACCATTTGACTGTACATGATGGAACGATAAAAATGTCGCCCTCGAAAAGACGACATGATTCTATTTCCGTTTAATTAAAACCGGTTTTCTTTTTTTGTTGCAGATCATCTACTAGTTGGCCAGTTGTGTACAAATCCCAAGAGCGAAAGGAGCCTTCTACATAAAATAATGAGCCCCTGGCTTGTCTAAAAATTATTTTACCTACGAAGTATTCGTTTACAAATCATGTGTATTAATGTATATAGGTATAAACTAGATTTGGCATTAAATAACCTACAAGGATTGATATACCATAAAACTCACCCCCCCCATATATATATATATATATATATATGAAAAAATGAAAAAAATAATAAAGTTAGAAAAGAAATCTACTTGTGGACTTATTCCTTTTAGAGAATTGACTTTTTTCAACCACTGAACCAAAAAAATTCTTTATATATATATATATATATATATATATATATATATATATATATATATAAACTGGGTGTCTCAGTATACCAGGGACTCATGTGACTGCTAATAACTCTAATAATAATAATGTTGTGTCCTTTTCACTTTCAGATTTGAAAATAATATACTATAAAAACTATCTATCCTCGATCACAATGCTTAGGACATGATAGAAAAATATTTTGCGTCTCTACTTATTTGTAGACAAAACCATTCAAAATTGTGCAAGCAAATTTTCACAGGAAATTTATCTTAAACAATCATCCCTTGAAAAGACAAATTTATTGTTGGGTACACAAATTTCATGCCAAAGGGTCAGTAAAAGAGCTCAACAAGAAGGCAGAAAATTCAAGATCTGGCAGGAAGTTGACTGCCAGATGTCCTGACAATGTGGATGTGGTAAGAGATTCGAAAAAGTCTCTCCGAAGACGTTCCCAAGAGCTTGGTCTTTCACGCGCACTGTAGGATATAGTCAATCAATTTCTGCCCTTTTCATCCGGTTGGATTTTTCTGAAGTGATATGATTATTTTTTAGACTCAGATGAAAGATGACTTGATGCAATACGAATGATCATATTAATGGGTTGTATCTGTTTTGAGACACCATATATATATATATATATATATATTGTCATCCACAGACAGACTGTTTCGTTCTATCAGAACTCTTCAGTGTGGCTAGACTCGCAGTACGCTCGAAGCCGGGATCGAAACCCGTCCAACTTTACGATAGACTAAGGTTTCAGACCACACGGCTACAAGCGGACTACGTTGGCTAAGGGAATTTTAAGGTATTTTATTTTTAGCAACAGCAGCAGCAGCCTTTGTTTACATTTTTTTATACCCTATCGGCTACCGGAGTGCTCAATTCTTACGAAGAGCTTTGCATTACGCTAGGGGCGGCCGACAAAGTGCAGTCAGAGTAATGGTTATCGCCGGAGGAAATTGAATGTGCAGCCTGAGTTCAAATCTTTCATTTCCTGTTAATATAGTTCGAAGTCATGAACCCCTCCGTTCTTCCCCTAGCCATGGGTAAATAGTGAGTCAGTCTTTTTTAGCCTTGCTTAAGCAAACCGTCTTAGAACAGAAAAACTGCCAAATACTAATAGATGACGAAAAGATGGTTTGAATTTAGAGTTTTTCTGTTCCAAGACTGCGTGTCTGGTTCGTCTAACTTGGATAGTTTTTATGATGGGAGGCAGGTGGCCGTATAGTTGGTGCTTTGTGGGGTGTTGCTGCCATGACTTATTCAATATTGCTCGCAACATTCTTGTGTAATTGCCGTCTATCTTCTTCTCGAGCCGTTTTGTTAGCGTCCAAGTGGTGCATCCATACAGCAGTATCGACATGACCGTTGCTTGGAAGAAAAATATATATATATATAAGTGTGTGTATATATGTAGATGAGAATATATATAATTGTAGAACACGAATTTTGGACTGTTTAAGATTCGGCATAAAATCCTAGATAAATAGAGATAGACAAATATTTACTTTTCACTGCTTCGTTTAACGTGATACAAGAGCACGTAAGTGGGATACTCTGTGTAATGCAAACTCACAACCGTAGTAATGGTCTACGAGTCTTACTTGTTAACCACAACATCGAGAAACCTTGATTTTAAAGAATAAGTCGATTCAGATTTCGATCCAATCACCAAGAGTGTTTCACATAGCGCCATCATGAGTCAGCCGCCTCGAAAAACATTGTGGTTTCAAATCTTACTTGACGCAACTAAATGATTGGAATTGAATTACACTGAAAATGGCCATCTAAGTCATAACTTAAATAGATGGTCGCTTCTGAAGGCCAGACTCTAAGAAGCACGTGACATTGTGCCAAACAAAGAGAAGTTAATGGTAAATTTAAAAAAAAACGAATTTATATCATAACGGCTTGAACGAGTGCCCGTTTTGTTTTTTGTTTTTTAAGAGAATTTTGTCTTTTTTCTTTTGTATATTTAATGTATTTTCTGTGTCACGTTAAGCAAAGTGCCGATTGACGAAAACATGAAATAGACAGGCCATCTCATTCGGTAAGTAATTGCAAGGAATTCCTTCATGCTTTTTTTTTTTCTTTGTTTCCCTGACGGGGAAAATACCAACAGGGAAGTTTTTTTTTCTTTTTTTTTAAAGACTAGAAATGGGAAGATCATCTCTTTGTTTCTTAATTGAAGGATTGTAATTCTTTACTATTGGAGTGTGTCAAGAAGTTAATTAGACATAAAGGTCGTTAACATGCTTATTTCACAAGATGTAAACATTATATGATAGACAGATAGATATAAGACAGACAGACAGACACTCAGAGACAAAGACAAAGAGAGAACATAGATAGATAGATAGATAGATAGATAGATTTTTCGTATCTTCATTTTAAGAGCATATTAAGAGCTTATGGTTAAAGCCAACTTTGTAGAAGAACTGCTGCGAAACTATTTAAACTATAGGTGGCTGAATAAGGGGATTCATAACCTTCACCAAGGGCATTAGTCCGAAAGTGAACGTAATAAACCGACTGGAGTTGGAATTTACTTACTTCGTTCTTTCTTTCTATATCTTACATTAATTCATTCAATATATATATATATATATAGTCATCCACAGACAGACTGTTTCGTTCTATCAGAACTCTTCAGTGTGGCTAGACACGCAGGACGCTCGAAGCCGGGATCGAAACCCGTCCAACTTTACGTTAGACTAAGTTTCAGACCTCTCGGCCACCAAGCGGACCACGTCGGCTAAGGGAATTTGTTTAAGGTATTTATTTTAGAAGCAGCAGCAGCCTTTGTTTACATTTTTTATACCCTATCGGCTACCAGAGTGCTCAATTCTTTCGAAGAGCTTTGCGTTACGCTAGCGGCGGCCGGCAATTCCTTCGCCAGAGTGCTCAACCCCCATGGGGGAGCGTATATATATATATATATATATATATATATATATTTCGTTGAACATAATAGACATTTTCTGTCTACATATTTTCTTATTGATCTTTTCATATTGCCGTATTGATTTTATAATATTCGGTGCGAATATATATATAACCTGCATAGTTGTTCATTTACATACAGTCAGATTTACTTCTATTTTCCTATATATATATATATATATATATATAGAGAGAGAGAGAGAGAGAGTGTGTGTGTGTGTGTGTGTGTCAGTGTCAATATACATGGAGCCTAATAACTGCTAATAACTCTACGAATAATAATGTTGTATTCTTTTTTGTTTCAGATTTGAAAATAGTATACTATAACATTACACTATATCAACTATTAATCCTTGGACAAAACAGGAAAAATATTTTACGTCAGTACTTATTTGGAGACAAAATCATTCAAAACTATCTCAAAATAGATGCAACCTATTAATATAATAATGATACATTACTGAGTCAAGAAACTCAAAAAACATTCTATGTCCTGGAAGCAAGGATAATAACAATAAAAAAACATTGAGTTGGTGACTCTAGCTCAAAGATGCATTTTTTACAGGACGTGTTCCAAATGAGCGCCATTGCGCTTGTCACAGTAATTGATATAGTGGGAGATCCTGACACCTCCTGAGAATGGATTACTCAGTCTATAAAAGACGCTAGCAAGCGGTAACCAATGAGAGTGTAAGCTTATCTTGATACTACGGCATTCAAGATACGTTCGCGTATGAATATCTGATTCGTTACTATGTACCTTTGTACAATAAACCTGTTATAACTTACTCTGTGTGATGGGTCTCATTTCATCTGATCAATTTATTCTGATTATATTACCCCAGGGATATATCAGTAATAAATCATCGTATTAATGGGATGCATCGATTCTGAGACACCGTATATATATATATATATATCGGTCTGTTCATATCTATCTATCTATCTATCAGACGGTGTTATTGTGTTTCCTTTATCCATTACAGTCTCCATTTAAATAAATTGGAGGCTTTTTTTTCTAAAATTTATATATATATATATATATATATATATATATATATATATATACTAGCTGTACCCGGCCACGCGTTGCTGTGGCTCAGTTTGTTTAAATGGGGAAAAAAAAGAAAATGCATGTTTCTAATATGTTTAATTTTCCAATACTTGTGGATACACAATATTCTTGGTAGTTCCAGTTTCTGTGTAGATAAAGAGATTGTCTGGATTGCCAACTCTGGAACAGGCAACATATAATTGCCCATGTGAGAAGCAATCAGTGTTGTTGATCGTGATTGCAAATGTCAATCGAATTGGGAATTGCAATCTCTTAAATTGAAATGGCATATCTGTTGGAATCATAGGAATTCGCGGGTTAGGACATCTTCACCTTTGAAAGGCCCCGTCAAAATTTTTGCTTCTATGATGTTGGTCATTAATATTTTTACTGAAAGACGTGTGCCATTACAAAGCTTGGGTTGGTTAATATTTCACAACATGATAATTGGCACACCATAAAATATTTATTAAACAACAAAATAAATGGGATATCAATAATGGAGAAAAAATTTAAGAATAAGTTTTTAGAATAAAAAGAAATTTACTTACAACTGGACCAACGATATATGGTTTAAAGTTTATTAACGAAAGAAAACTTTTTAAGGAATGTCTTTCGTTGAAGTTAAACAACAAAAAAGAAAAGAAAATATTTAGTAAGCAATTCTTTACTACTGAACCGACGAAATATGTTTTAAAGTTTAGTGTCTTATCGATAATAATAATAATAAAACGAAAGATAACCTTTTAAGGAATGGGTTTCGTTGAAGTTAAACAGCAAAAAAGAAAATAAAATATCTTGTAAACAATTCGTTACTACTGAACTGACGAAATATGGTTTAAGAAAGGAAACTTTTTAATGGATGTCTTTCGTTGAAGAATGTTTAAAAAATAAAATAAAATATTTTGTAAACAATTCGTTTGAATAAAAAAAATTACTTACTACTGAACCAACGAAATATGGTTTAAAGTTAAGTGTCTCTGTTTAAATTAACCAAAAAAGAAAGAAAAGTGATAAAGCAGAAAAAAATCACGTGTAAAATTCTTGGAAAATGGAAGTAATGTTTACCCTCATAATTCGCGTTCGGCCTTTCTCGGAGAAAAACGACTTATTAAAGATATTTTTTAATTATTGTAATATCTTTAGATATCAAATATGTAAAAAAACTCCTGAATTCGAATAAAATACACTCAGAAAATTTTAAACCAATTAGTGGTATAAAACTGGAGATTATCGGTTAGTAACAAACATTTACATTTTTATTTATATAGATATATATATTGGATAAACGTTATACGACTGAATAAATCACTGATCAACAAATCAAAGGATTTTTTTCTTTAACTTTGGAGAAAGGTTTTTGAAAAAATAGAAGCTACAAAATATTTTCAAGCCAGAAAAAATAATATTAGTTGGATTGTAAATATTCTCCAGATATTTATGTTGCAAGAAAGAAAAGTCCATACATCAAATGTAGAAAATGAATTGCCTAAATCTAGTTGATACATTTTCTTTGTATAAAAAACCTTCGTTTGAGTATGTCACTGTGTGAGAGAGAAAATACATTTATGCGCTATAATGTAAGTAGTGCAGGAAAAATATTTTTCTTAAAATAGTGAAGACTCTAATGAATGACTCTACCACAAATTTATAGATTTCCTTGCTTATTTATGAGATTGAGGTAGGCTCAATATCAGATTTTAAAAAAAGTTCATGATTTATCAATTGTTCTAATCTATGAAAAAATGTATTTTTAACATTCAAGGAAGGAAAAGATTTCTTAAATCATTTTGGGTTATGACTCTTCAGATTTTTCGGGGTAAGTCAAATATTGCTGTCTGAAAATCTCAAAGACATGTCAAAACGAACACGAACGCGCCGATTGGTCAATAAAAATGTAAATTTTCAGTTTCACAAACTTATTATTTGCATAAAAATTATCATTTTCTTTTGTATGGAAATCAGTTTATTTTCCATACATACATATATATATATATATATGTGTGTGTGTGTGTGTGTGTGTGTGTGTGTGTGTGTGTGTGTGTGTGTGTGTGTGTGCGAGAGAGAGAGAGAGAGAGAGACTGAAGAAAGAAAGAAAGAAAGAAAGAAAGAAAGAAAGAAAGAAGGTAGGAAACGTAAATTGAAAGTAAAGAAAAAAAAAAAAAGAAGAAAGGAAAGCTAAAAAAGAAATCTAAGAAAGAAAGAAAGAAAGAAAGAAAGAAAGAAAGAAGGTAGGAAACGTAAATTGAAAGTAAAGAAAAAAAAAAGAAGAAAGGAAAGCTAAAAAAGAAATCTAAGAAAGAAAGAAAGAAAGAAAGAAAGAAAGAAAGAAAGAAAGAAAGAAGGTAGGAAACGTAAATTGAAAGTAAAGAAAAAAAAAAGAAGAAAGGAAAGCTAAAAAAGAAATCTAAGAAAGAAAGAAAGAAAGAAAGAAAGAAAGAAAGAAAGAAAGAAAGAAAGAAAGAAGGTAGGAAACGTAAATTGAAAGTAAAGAAAAAAAAAAGAAGAAAGGAAAGCTAAAAAAGAAATCTAAGAAAGAAAGAAAGAAAGAAAGAAAGAAAGAAAGAAAGAAAGAAGGTAGGAAACGTAAATTGAAAGTAAAGAAAAAAAAAAAAGAAGAAAGGAAAGCTAAAAAAGAAATCTAAGAAAGAAAGAAAGAAAGAAAGAAAGAAAGAAAGAAAGAAGGTAGGAAACGTAAATTGAAAGTAAAGAAAAAAAAAAAAGAAGAAAGGAAAGCTAAAAAAGAAATCTAAGAAAGAAAGAAAGAAAGAAAGAAAGAAAGAAGGTAGGAAACGTAAATTGAAAGTAAAGAAAAAAAAAGAAGAAAGGAAAGCTAAAAAAGAAATCTAAGAAAGAAAGAAAGAAAGAAAGAAAGAAAGAAAGAAAGAAAGACGATATGGAAAACAATATCAATATTTTTTTCTGGAAATGAACCGGAGCTGCTAAAACATATAACGATGTCGTTGTTTTGTCAGAAAAATCCGATTCGCAAAATCTGTCAATTCATTTTTACGTATCGTCCTCCTTTTCTCGTATTATCGGATTTTATTATTTTATTTATTTACTACAAACACACACACACACACACACACACACACACACACACACACACACACACATATATATATATATATATAAAGAAATAGACAAAAGAGATAATCAAATAGAAATGTTTCTATGTTGTTGTTTATTGCATGATTTTTCTCGAGGAGTTTCGACCTTTTATCTCTTTTTATTAGAAAAATTTTGAAATAGTTTTCTTTTTAAAGAATCGATATGCTACGAAAGAGCAGACAAAAATAGAGTGGTCACGTAAGATATCCAACCTTTAATATATATATATATATATATATATATATATATATATATATATATATATATATATATACGAGAATCATTAAATAAGTTTCCAGACTTTTTTCGAATGGGCATTTTATTAATAGTACACACATGAAACTCTAGTCCCCTTCGAAGTAATCTCCCTCGGATGCAATGCACTTGTTGTACCGTTACAACAACTTCTGGAAGGCCCCAAGGAAATCCTCTTGTGTGAGCGTGTCAATGACCTTTGTCACAGCCTCTTTCATCTCCTCTATTGTCTCATAACCACAGCCTCTGAGCATAGGGAATGACCAAAAGTCACAGAGAGCAAGGTCTGGTCTATAGGGAGGCTGAGGAACTGTCTTGATGCCCATCTTGGCCAAATAGTCTGGGACAAGGATGGAGTTGTGGACTGGTGCATTGTCCTGGTGGAAATGCCACTGACCCGATTTGAAGACTTCTAGCCTCTTCCCAAGGAATCTCTTCCTGAACTTCCTTAAAACCTCAAAATAGTATTCCTTGTTGACTGTCTGTCCAGTGAAAACTCAGTGCATGTAGATCATGCCAGTGCTGTAAAAAAAAGGGATCATCAAAAGTTTGTGAGTGGATTTGCTCTGTCTGGCCTTCTTGGGTCTGGGGGAGCCAGCATGCTTCCAATGGGAACTCTGTCTCTTGGTCTCTGGGTCAGAGCAGTAGATCCAGCTTTCATCGCATGGCATTTTTTCCAAGTTTAAAATAGAATTTTACTGCATGTCGTTCTTCTAAAGTCCAGATTGCATATTTGAAATTCACCAACTGTGACAATCAGGCTTTAGTAGGGTGTATTTCAATTGCTGCTGTAGCTGTTCCTTTGAACGTGAAATCATAAAAATTGGTCAGTCATTTCATAAGATGTATAGTAATAAGATACTGAATTTTCAAGGGTCTACAACAATTTTAAATGCCTGTACAAAAAAGTCTGGAAATTTATTGAATGCACAACCTACATACGTATATATATATATATATATATATAAGAGAGAGTTCAGTATTGGTGAGTAATTGTAGATCAATGTTAAAATAGTGCTGACACTAAGTCAACAACGTTAGTGACTATCCCTTAGCAACCATTTAAACATCATCTTGGTCTACACTATTGTATACTATCTTAACTTATATATAAGTTATGATTTAGGAGTTAAGTTTTTTTAAGTTAGTTTTTATTCCTTCTCGTGGCCACTTCATAGATAAAATGTCGTTTGGCTCAATACATTTTAAATAGAAATATCATAAAGATCCATTAGATGAAACATAGGATGGTAGTTTCTGGCTCTTTTAGCTGTTATATGACATATCAACCCTCATGGGTTATTCAATGTCTTAGCCATAATTATAGAAGAACAGCAGTGGTCCTTTTATTTAGCTGGGGAGATAAGTGGGTTTATATCTTTTTTTTTCAAGGGTATTAGTCCGTAAATCAACAAAAAAGCATGACTGAGGTTCGATCTCGTTTACAACGATGTCATAGTCCAGCACGATGGCCACTACACCACTGGAACAACCCTCTTTTTATTAATTTTTTTTTCTAGAATTTTCTTTTCTTTCTTTCTCTTAAATATGCATTCTCATATATATATATATATATATAGTCATCCACAGACAGATCTGTTTCGTTCAATCAGAACTCATCAGTGTGGCTAGACAGTATCTCTCCGTAGCTGGGATCGAAACCCTGTTAACTCAAACGCCAAGCCAAAGCTTTTAACCATTCAGCCACGAGGAGACATTAACTGCGAAGTAAATTTTAAACGGTTATGAATCACAATTACTATTGTTTACATACATCCGTTCAACGGTTGCCGAGACCTCAATTCATCGACGAAGAGGCTTGCAATAGACGCTAATGGCAACACGATTACTTCTTCGCCAGAGAACCCAACCCTACGGGGTTAGGGGAGTATATATATATATATATATATATATTCCTTGATGCCCGAACGTTGTCTAATAATCTGTTTTGCATGTTTCATATACTGAATACCATTATGGGGGCAATTTTTCTGCTCTCAAACTTCCAAATCAAATCCATTTCAACTGCGATTTCTCTTCATGGAACATCTAATTGTTTTCGACCACTATTCATTTATTCATTTGTTTAATCTGCCATTCTTCCGGCGTCAATTGCGTATACGAAAAGAAATAACGCATTGTAGACAATAAAAAAAACCAAAAATTTCCGGCTCTAATAACTAATCGTTCCACAATCACCCACATATAAGTGACCATGAGCCAGACAGTATGATATAATCCATAAAAATACCACTGGTTCAATAGTAACGGACACTCGACCCTTTCGTCTTCGTAAGGTAACCAATCTAGGAGAATGAAAACTCTGAATTGAAATCGAATGTATTCCTCTTTAAGAATTTTTGTTGTATCATACCCTGCTCTTGATGGCGAGGCTGGGTAAATACATACAATCGGTAGCACCATCACCTTCATGCTCCACAGGTTTTTCAGCTCTCTAGCAAGATCCTTTTATTTGTTCCTTGTTTTAGTTTTCTTTTATTTTCATTCTATTGTCAACTGGAACGAAAAATTTCAGTCGATGACAAATTCTTTTCTTCTTATAAATAAACGCTAGGTCTGGTACTCTGACGGGATTGGGTGATCGTTTGTATCTCTGAGTTCAAGAGAATCTTATGCAACTTATTTTCGTAGACAGATTCTGGTTTGTGCATATGCCATTTGATAGTGCAGTCAAATTTTAATCTCGTGCACAAGATAAATACCATGGCCTTACTAGAGAACTGAAAAAACTATAGAACATGAAAGTGACGGTGATACCTATCGTAATTGGAGCGCTCAGTACAGCCACCAAAGGATTGATGTAGGTAATGGTGGACTTGGAAATAAGAGAACGAATGGAGACCATCTTTCTCTACAGCATTGTTGAGATCAGCCAGAATACTGAGAAGAGTCCCGATGTCTTGAGGAGAGCTGCTGTCATTTAGACTCCTGGGAAAAACCACCAGCTAACGCTGGTGTGAAAATCTCTCATAAAAGTGAAATAATAATGATAATAATAATAATAATAGCCAATAAAATAACTACTATTGGTAAGAGTGTTGAGAGAGATGAATCGGTATATCGTATATTAAGCGAATATAGTAATATGGTACAAAAGGGCGGTAATGACTGGGGAGAAAGATGATCCACAAAGAACTGTGCAAATGATTAAAATTTGACCATATAGACGAATAATAAATGTACAAACCAGAATTAGATCTAGAAAATACGTGGTTAACAGTAATACAAATTATACTTTCTGCTATTGGAATAGTCCCAAAGAACTTGAATAAGGATTGAGAATCACAGCAGGAATTATGTCAGTTCACACCACAGCACAGTTGAAATCAGCAAGAATGCTTAGAAGAGTTCTTGGAAGCAGAGGAGAATAGTTAGCACTCACCCTCCAGAGAAAACCACAAAAGGAGACTTGCTGTCACTTAGCCTTCACAGAAAATCACCAGAGGAGTCTTGCTGTAACTCACCCTCCAGAGAAAACCACAAAAAAAGACTTGTCTCTAAGCCTTCACAGATAATCACCAAAGGAGACTTGCTATCACTCACTCTCAAGAGAAAACCACAAAAGTAGACTTGCTGTCACAAAGCCTTCACAGAAAATCACCACAGGAGTCTTGCTGTCACTCACCCAACAGAGAAAACCACCAATTACAACTGGTGTGGAAATTTCACAAATAATAACCATTATTGTATTGGGCACTGGAATATGAAAATAAATATGTAAACGTAACGGTTATCGTCTTTGGAAATGAACACGGAGACCCGAGTTCAAATTCTGGATGAACCTGTATGCCTTCGCACTAACATCTAAGAGAAACACCTGAATCAATCCTTACCCCCTATAGCTATGGGTAAGTAACAGTATAAATTGGGTTCTTTAGTTTTGTTCAGGCAACCAATGTAAGAGAAGGAAAACTCAGAATTTAAAACCTGCCTATTGGCCTAGTGTATGGAGTGTTCAACAATGGCACGGGAGAACGGAGTTCAATCCTTGGTCGAATCATACCAAAAGCTCAAAAAATAATACTTGATGCCTCCTTGCTTAACATTCAGCATTATAAGGTACGTATCAAGAGTAAAGTGAAGTAATCCAGGGAGAAGAGTTGGGCCCTCGCCTACATTTCGGTGTATAAGCGATAGAAAAGAGTATCTTCGGGTGACCCTCGACTAAGGTTGCCAACTTTACTCACTACGCTTAAAAAGGAAGTTTTGTTTCTTGTTGCGCGTAATATTTTTGATTATTTATTGAAAAGGATGTGAATGAGTCATAGCGAATGAAAAGGGAAGAATTATGGAGACGATAATAAGCATTCATTTGCATCTTTTTCGATTCGGGTGTCTGAGACTGCAACAACCGATAACAACGTGACTGTTAACATCGATAATATGGTTCGGTTTGGTTTGATTTGATTTCTTTGTTTAATGGCAAATCAACCTTTGTGGATTATCTAATGCCAAAGCCATCCTTGCAAAAGAACAGCAGTAATACTATTTAGCCCATTGCTGGGGTTTCTTTGTTTAATAGCATATCAACCTTTGTGGATGGTGCCCGTGGTGTAGTCGTTATCGTCGTAGGAATTGGACACGGCGACACGAGTTCAAATCCTGGACGAGACTGATTGCATTTCGTATAGCACTAATACCCTTGGGAAAGGTATGAATCCAATTATTCTCCCGCCAGCTATGGGTAAATAGTAGAACAGACTAGGTTCTTCGGCCTTGGTGAGGCAACTAGTCTAGGAGAAGGAAAAATCTGAATTCAAACCTGTTAAACTCCGCTTAAAAATTGACCTTGTGTCATATCCTGCCCGAGCGGAGGGGTTGGTAAATAGTATCAACCTTTGTGGATTATTTAATGCCAAAGCCATCCTTGTAAAAGAACAGCAGTGGTAGTTTTTAACTCAAAATTTGGAATAATTGTTTGGCTATCAATTCCACGCAAGACTGAACTGACAAGAAGTGGGAATCGTTCCTAAATCAGTACGTAGAGAAAACCAAGTTTAAATTCCAAGCCCTTTCTCTTTGCAGCAAAGGGGAGCACGAGGAGTCAGAGTTGAGCGTGAATGTATTGGAATTTCTTATTGTTGGGTGCCCTCGTTGTCTCCAGTTTCCCTTGTTCCATAATCAATACGACAAAAAAAAAACTTGCTGGTCTAGCCCAGTGAAAGATATTTATTATGAATGTCTGCATTCATTTATAATAAATAAATCCACGCCTCACCATTGGTTTTGTTTATCACAAATGAATACACACATTGATTATTGAGAATAAGGCCCTAACATTTGCCGGGGATAGGAAAAGGAAGTGATCTTCTGTGCCACAGATGCTTTTCAAGAATAATCTTACCTAACAGCAATCACTGACCCCTTCACACTATGATGGAACAAGCAAACAATCTAACAAAACCTCAACCAGAAAAAAAGAAAAAAAAACACAATTACTGTATGAAAAATACTTTCTCAAAATTGTTTTCCCCAGTTAAAATATAGCCCTGTCGCCTGGAGCTGTAGAATACACCGACTGTATCTTTGCTGAGAGGTAAAACTCCCACAATGAGTGTCCGGTATATGACACTAAACAATCTGATAGTGAGGCTCCAGTAATGCTGGGGTTTGGGGAATGCAGAGTACACCTTTATTTCTCCAAGGTACACTCTGGCCCAGAGTGGTAGCATCTGAGTCCTATCTATGGGTCAAATAGAACTAAACAGTGTCCTTATGCTAAACTGAATTACGCGAACTAAAACTTTTTCGACATTTAAACTGCGTACTTATGCTAAACTGAATTGTTTGAAATAGAACTGTTTATATTTATAAAAATGGATTTGGCATTAAATAACCTACAATGGTTGATATGCCATAAAACCAAAGCAAAGCAAACCAAACCAAACCAGCTTAAATGAGATGACGAGGTATAAGATATAAATGGAAGTGCCCGTGGTGTAATGGTTATCGTCGTAGGAAATGGATACGGCGACAAGAGTTCAAATCCTGGACGAGACTGATCGCATTTCACATACCATTAATACCCTTGGGAAAGGTATGATTCCCATAATTCTCCCTCCAGCTATGGGTAAATAGTAGGACAGACTAGGTTGTTCAACCTTGGTGAGGCAACTAGTCTAGGAGAAGGAAAACTCTGAATTCAGAACCTGTTAAACTCCGCTTAAAAATTGACCTGGATATGACCTGAAATATATTCGGATGTGTGTCTCCAGTTCTAGAGTTCTGGGGAATATGAAGTCAACGTTTTATTGCCGTCGCCCCTTGGTTCACTCTGATTCGGAGTAGTAGTATATCTAAGGATACGATCTACGAATCAAATAGATATGTTTGTAAATTATTTGTATTAGATAAGAATACTTGATATCCTATAACCGTGTGCAAATTAAGAAACTACCCCAAAAATGTAAGTATAAACGTAGACTGTTTGAATTTATTTATATTTACCAAACTCTCCGCTAACTAGAAGCCCACAAACCTGGACAGCCGGAATTTCGGTTGGAGAATCCCCACATCTATTTGAAAAAATCGCAGTTTAACAGGTTTGAATTCAGAGTTTTCCTTCTCTCAGACAGGTTGCTATACCAAGGCTAAAAAGCCCAATCTGCCCCACTATTTTACTCATAGCTAGAAAGAGAATAGTTTAATTCATACCTTTCCCAAGGATATTGGCGTCATGTGAAATGCAAACAGCATTATGCAGGATTTGAACTCTAGTCACCGTGTCCATTTCCCATGACGATAATCATAACACCACGAGCGCCTCCGTAAACGTGAAATGCATGCAATTTGCGAACTTCTAAAATGAGCCTGAGCTATTTTTTGGTTTTTGGTGTAAAGTTTCAAATATTCCTATCTAATCCTAATGATTATATGGTTTCAAGTTGTTATTTTAACTTCAGTTTCAGCTTCTTTGTTCAATGGCATATCAACCTTCATGGGTAACTTTATGCTAAAGCCATCCATGAATGAAAACATTAGCAGCGCTATTTAACTCACTGCAGAGGGGATAAGGGGGTTCATGCCTATCCAAAATTTGTCTGAAAGTGAATGGAATCGCACGACTGGAGTTCGAACGATCTTACTAAAATGTCACAGTCCAGCACGTTAACTATACCCTATTTACCAACCCCTCCGCTCGGGCAGGATATGACACAAGGTCAATTTTTAAGCGGAGTTTAACAGGTTTGAATTCAGAGTTTTCCTTCTCCTAGACTAGTTGCCTAACCAAAGCTGAAGAACACAGTCTGTCCTACTATTTACCCATAGCTGAGGGAGAATAATTGGATTCATACCTTTCTCAAGGGTATTAGTGCTATGTGAAATGCAATCAGTCTCGTCCAGGATTTGAACTCGTGTCGCTGTATCCATTTCCAACCATTACACCACGGGCACCTCCATAATGATAATCATATTTTTTGCACACGGTCCTTGTGATTATGAATAAATTTTAAAGAGATCAATTGAACCCGTTGATGACACTTTAACAGGCACTGACAATCCAGGTCAGAGTGGACCAGGCAGTAGTGGTAATGAAGATATAATTTCTTATTCCCGTCAGCCTTAGATGGGTTCCTTTTTCTTCTTTTTTTAACTTGTGCTGAAAACTATCGATTCATCCTCCTCTCTATTTTGAATCTTATAGACGCGAAAGAACTTCCGCGCCCTCTGTACCAAATGTTCCTAGTCCCGGCTTTGCCATTCATTTGAAAGTATCACATACTCGTTCACCCTTTGAAGCCTCATCAGACGTACGCTTACAACAAAAAAAAGTTTTGTTTTTCTAGGTCAGTCATTATTTTAACAATAGTATATTCTGATATTTCCTTCCCAGGGCAAATCGTTGTAGATTTGAGTTTGTTTCATATACAGCTTGCCTACTTCACTATCGATTGTTCAACTCTAACGAAGCAAAGAAGGTGAAGGGAGACACTCATCTACCCATTTACAATGGGGTATTAAACAACTGTGTCTTTTTTTCTCCCATTCTCTAAATGCATAGATTCTGAATTTACTATTTATGTAACCCGTGAGTAGGATTTATTCAACAAATATGTCAAAACTTTATGCACTTTGATAATTGTAAATGCAGACATGGAACAAATGTAGCGTTGTTTCTTTTTTGGGGGGGGATTGTGCTTTTTTTAGAGAATTTCGAGGGTTGTTCAAAAGAAATTTTAAGCCTCACCCAAAAAGAAGAGCCACAGCTAAATATATGATAGCACACTACAACTTCTTATAAAACTAAAATAAATTAATTCAGATTTTCCTATTTTTATAAGTTGTGGTAGCGTGCTGCCACAAGAAAACTGTTCTGATCTGTCGGCTGAGACAGTAGAATATGCTGATTGCATTTCTGCAAAGGGGTAAGAACCCCCACCCAGCAACGAATGTCTTGGATATGACACAAAACCATCGGATGCTGAGGTTCCAGTCTTGGAGTTTGGGTATGGGGAGTATCCTTTCATTTCCTTTACTTCCGCTGACGTGGTAGTATCTGTTAGGGTCCTGTGGGGATTTAGGAATTAACAATAAAACTCCCAACCGGATGATGACTCGTCAGCTGCCACATACAAAATGTATAAACACGTCGCCACGCATAAGGCTCCACGCATCCATCCGGTTAAAAATCAGAAAAAAAGAAAAATAATAAAAAGTAAAGTAGCCAATGGGAAGCGGTCGCGCCAAAATTAGAAGGATTTTGGAGTGGCGAATTTGGAGCCGGTGGAGAGAGATAAATACTCAGGTTTTCTGTGAACCGGGTCTTGTCAGGCAGTGTCCGTCGAACCAACAACATCATTTTGCTGTCTGGTGTTTTGGGCACCGCGCTACGTCTTGGGACGTAGCTTTGGTTAGTCCATTCACCAAGTAAATAAAGGAAAGTATGGAAGAAATGTTTTCGTCTCTTATCTGTTTCTATCTTTTATTTTTGTATATTTCTTTTAGACTTTTTTTGGACAAGGCATTGCGCCGGCCAGTCAACGTGGGGTAAAATAATATAACCAAAATATGGAGTCAGATATCTTACGGCAACACAGCCTTGCCCTTAGCCCCTGACCTTCACAACAACCCTTATTAAAACCCACAGTCCCCTCTGTGGGTCAAATAAAGATATTCAATCATTTTCTTTATTAAACACCAATTAACTCTGTACAAATAAATGACTGATGCTAAATTAAATTATTGGTATTATATAGTGTTGTATCGTTGGTTCAATAAAGGTATTCCATAGGTACAAGCTGAAGAGTTGGCAAGTCTATCAGAGAGCGATTAACGCCTTTTCCCCCTGAAGTAGTCAGACACCGTCCATTTATATCTTTACCGGTGTCATACTAAAAAGAGTCACTGAGTGTATAGTTCCGGTATAACATATAGCAATACTTAAAGCATTTCAACTGTGTGCAAACAAATGGACTTGGTTTAAAGATTATTATTTACAAATCATATATATATTTATTTATAAATCATATATATATATCTGTGTGTGCGTGTGTGTGTGTGTGTGTGTGATTTTTTGCAATACATCAAGATTTCTATCTCAGTCTATTTGACAAAAAAATGGCATATTTTGCCATTTGATAAACCCAGTGACCCCTAATGTCAGCCTTGAATTGTCTCGGTTAGAGATCGAAGTCAAGCCAAAAATCTGTTATCAACAATTTTGCCTTTACCTGAAAACACATACGTAGGACTACACTAACAGTATATATATATATATATATATATATATATATATATATATATATATATATTCAACCCAAGATCAATTTTTCAGCAGAGTACAGCTGGTTTGAATTCGGAGTTTTCCTTCTAGACTGGTTGCCAAACCAAGCAAAAGAAACCCATCGGCTCTAATATCTACTAACTACTGAGTTGAGCGTGAAATGAAATGCCAAAAGCCTCCTCCAGGTTGCCAACTCGAGTCATCGATTCCATTTCCTTCTATGATAACTGTAACCATATTTACCAACACCTCCGCTCGGACAGGATATGACACAAGGTCAATTTTTAAGCGGAGTTTAACAGGTTTTAATTCAGAGTTTTCCTCTCCTATACTAGTTGCCTCACTAAGAGCTGAAGAACCTAGTCTGCCCTACTATTTACACAGAGCTGGAGGGAGAAATATTAGATTCATACCTTTCCCAAGGGTATTAATGCTATATGAAATGCAATCAGTCTCTATGATAACCATAACGCTAAGCACGCCTCCTTGCATGAAGGGTCATACAAAATGACGTTAGGTTTAAGGCTTTCAAAAATGGTATCTGAATAAGACGCATTTTGATTAAGAGATTCTTGTTAGAGCCTACCTATATCTTGAGAGTTCAATCCCTGGTCCCGGATTCGGCAATAAGAAAAGAGATATCACTAAGGCGAAATAACAAAGCTGAATTACCCGATTCAAAATATTCCAAGGTATTAACAGTGGAATTAGAACAGTCTACCCACGGGAATTGAATGAACAGTTTGGTTCGAAATCCTTTCAAAGTTCCCGACTTCAAATAAAATTTTGTTCAGACACTAATATTTATCAAATTTAGTCAAAATACGAAAAGATATTTTTATATACCAAATTTTGCAAAGACTGTAATAGGTATTTTTATATACTAAATCTTGTAAAAACGCTAATAGAAATTTTAAAATACCAAATCTTGTAAAAACACTAATAGAAATTTTAAAATACCAAATCTTGTAAAAACACTAATTGAAATTTTAAAATATCAAATTTTGCAAAGACACTAAAAGATATTTTATATACCAAATCTTGTGAAAACACTAATAGAAATTTTAAAATACCCAATTTTGCAAAGACACAAATAGATATTCTTATATACCAACTCTTGTAAAAATACTAATAGAAATTTTAAAATACCCAATTTTGCAAAGACACAAATAGATATTCTTATATACCAACTCTTGTAAAAATACTAATAGAAATTTTAAAATACCCAATTTTACAAAGACACAAATAGATATTCTTATATACCAACTCTTGTAAAAATACTAATAGAAATTTTAAAATACCCAATTTTGCAAAGACACAAATAGATATTCTTATATACCAACTCTTGTAAAAATACTAATAGAAATTTTAAAATACCCAATTTTACAAAGACACAAATAGATATTCTTATATACCAACTCTTGTAAAAATACTAATAGAAATTTTAAAATACCCAATTTTACAAAGACACAAATAGATATTCTTATATACCAACTCTTGTAAAAATACTAATAGAAATTTTAAAATACCCAATTTTACAAAGACACAAATAGATATTTTTATACCATTTTTATATACCAAAATTTTGCAAAAACATTTAGAGATTTCCATAAACCAAATCTTATAGAAACACGAGTAGAGCTTTTCATATACAAAATCTCTTAAGTTTTTAGCTAATACATAAATACACAGGAGATGAAAATGTGCCTTTTAAGTTGTTGTTTTGGCTAATGTATGATTTATTCATGTTCATGCCAACCATTTTCTATCGGCATCTCGAACAAACCCTGCTTTTTTTTTTCTCGTCAAGTACCCGACAAAATGGAAGAATCTCCCCGGGTACATACGCTATTATTGACGAATACATGCATACATACCCCGCATCAGTCCATAATTTTGGGTTTGGAATGCCATTACGTTGGATGTAAGCCGGCTCCTTGCCACAAACCCTGCAGAGTTAATCATCTTCAAATATTCACAGTCTGAGATACGACCATAACCCTAAGCATCACGTGACTCATTTTGTTTTAGCACAGCGCCATTCTTCTTCTTCTTCTTCTTCTTCTTCTTCTTCTCTCTCTCTCTCTCTCTCTCTCTCTCTCTCTCTCTCTCTCTCTCTCTCTCTCTCTCTTCTCCACAAAATTACAAACAGATGGAACTTTTCATTTGGCACGAGAAAAAAAAAAACAGCGTTATTTTAACTATAAACACAGTTATATACGAAATGTAAAAATGTTGTGCTTCTTAGACCTTTGCTTGAAAGAAAAAAAAAATCACAATAAACAGACAGCTCATTAATAAAAAAGGCGTCTTTTATGTCCAAAGAGTGAACTAAGGGGTCGTTTGGGGATTTTAAAGTGATAAGTATTCTTTTCTGGAACAACAGGAAACATTTTCATCCTTTAGAAGCTAAATAATAAAATAAATGAACCTCTATTTAAAAATATCTCTGGAGAAATGTCATTCTTTTCTGGGTTTTTTCTTTCTTTCGTTTTGAGCTTCATACCAAAAATTTTAACGGTCACAAGACTAACTTTTGCATGATTTTACAGATAGATATTAGTATTGTTCGGGGTTGTGTATTTATACTGATTTTTAAAACAATAAGACGGTGGATTGTTAATTTTAAATCCAATCTGCTTAATTAGAACATGGAGCACTTATGTTTAAATTTCTCATACAATGATCTCTCACTTGTCAAAAACGTTTATAGTAATATATATATATATATATATATATATATATATATATATATATATACCCATTGGCCTAATGGGTAGAAAGTTCGCCAATGGTCCGAGAGACCGGGGCTCAATCCCAGGTCAAATCATACCAAAGACTCCAAAAATGGTACTTGATGCGAACTTGCCTAACACTCTCCATTATAAGGTGGGGATCAAGGGCAAATTGAAGCAATTCAGGGAAAGGAGTAGCGCCCTCTCCTACTTCTCAACGTCGTAGCTATAGAAAAGGGAGCCGTTGGGTCACCCTCGACTAAGGTCGTCAACTTTACTTACTATATATATATATATATATATGTATCCTTTATTAAATATCTAGGTCTCTTGCAATTCTTGAAACAACTAATTTTCTTCTAAATCAAAGATAATAATAATAATAATAATAATAATAATAATAATAAGAAGAAGAAGAAGAAGAAGAAGAAGAAGAAGAAGAAGAAGAAGAAGAAAGCTACTTGAGACACAACTGTATAACAGAAACGTTATCAAAGGAATAAATACCTGGGCTAGAGAAGAACTTAAACAATTGGAACAGAGAACAAGAAAACTAATGACCATGTATAAGGCATTATGAGATGACGTTGACAGACTATATGTGTCTAGAAAAGAAGGAGGAAGAGGACTTGACAGCATTGAAGACAGCGTTGATGCATCAATTCAACAACTTGAAGACTACATAGAAAAGCGTGAAGACTAATTACAGCCACCAGAAACAATACTGACAATACGAAGACCAACAGAACGACAATAACCAGAAAATTAAAAAATTGGCGGAAAAACAACTTGAGAGACGTTTTAAGCGACTAATATGCAACATCTAAAGCGAGAAAATGTGGACGTGGCCAAAAAAAAGGAAACATAGAAAGAAACTGAATCTCTCCTTATAGCAGCACTGATAGATAAGATTCGACGACAAATGTAGTTTATATGATGATAGAGACGAGCGAATACTGCAAATTTGCACAGAAAGAGTATAAAACTAGACACGACTGGGTGGGCAAGGTGACCCACAGGGAATGATACAAGAAATTTAAACCCCTCCATACAAACAAATGGTATGAGCACAACTCAGAGGCTGCCCTGGAGAATGAGACACACAAACACATCGAGGATTTTGACATACAAACGGATCAACTGATGTCGGCCAGGCGACCAAACCTTATAATTTTCAGCAAAAACAAGAGAACTTGCGTATTGCGGACTTTGCTGCCCCGGTTGACCACAGAATGAAATTGAAAGAAAACGAAAATAAGGATAAGTACCAGCACCATGCAAGGGAATTGAAAAAGCTGTGGAACATGAAAATGACGTTTATACCAATTGTAATGGGTGCTCTGGGTACATTCACCAAAGAATTGATACATGGACAGGGGGACTTGGAAATAAGAAGACGAACAGAGACCATTCAAACTACTACATTATTGAGAACGGCCAGAATACAGAGAAGATTCCTGGAGACTTAAGGAGACTTGCTGTCACTCAGATTTCAATGATAGACCATCAGCTAACGCTGGGGTGAAAAACTCTTAAGAAGTAAATAATAATGATAATAATCATCATCATCATCATGTCGTGCCGCTAGTACGGATATCCCTGACCCTCTCTCGCCACTTCTCCCTATTATTCATCGCCTCTGGTAGGTCTTCAGGGCTACATCCCGTATCCTCACATAGCTGCTGTATGTATGTTCGAGCTGGTCGTCCTGCTTTTGCTTGGCCATATGCGGGGGTCCATAGGAGTACATCACTTATGAGCTCGTCATGTGTCTGGTTCGTCTAACGAATGATAATAATAACAATACATAAAAGTAACGATTATACCAATTATGATTGGTGCTCTTAATACAGTCACCAAATGATTGGTACAAGGACTGGAGGGCTTGGAATTAAGAGGACTAGTGCAGAACATAGCATGGTTGAGATCGGCCAGAATACAAAGTAGAGTCCTGGAGACTTACTGCCGCTCAAACTCCCGTGGAAAACCATTAGCCAACACTGCTTTGAAAACTCTTAAATGAATAAAATAATAATAAAAATAATAATAATAATAATAATGATAATAATAATAATATCATAAGGAACAATCATATCCAAGCCAAAACTGATAATTAGCGACGGAATAACAAGTGTTGATTATATGGCAACAGAGATGAAATGGTTAATCGCCAAATAAGCGAATGCAGGAATATGGCACAAATGGAAAACAAAACCAGGTATGATTGGGTAGGAAAGTTGATCTACTGAGAATTGTACAAGAAATTGAAACTTGATCATAAAAACAAATATTATTTGCACAAACCAGAATCCGTCTTAGAAAATAGGACGCATAAAATTCAGGGGGGCGTTAAAATACAGACGAATTACACAACCCGAGTCAAAAATAACATACCTAGCGTTAATCAACAAAAAAAAAAAAGAACTTCTGACGAATTTTGCTGTTCCAGCGAACCACGGAGAAAAAAAAAAAAAAAAAGAAAACGAAAGATAGAAAAATACTCGGATCTTGCTAGAGAACAAAAAAAATTGTGGATAATGGTGATGACGCTAGGAACAGCCCCATCAAAGAAGAAAGACTGGCAGAATGGGAAATCAGAGGAAGAATCAAGACCATATAACCCACAATATTGTTGAGAACGGCCGGAATACTGAGAAGAGTCCTGGAGACTTGAGAAGACTTGCTGTCACTCAGACTGCAATCAAACACTATCAGCAAACACTGGTATAAAAAAAAACTCGCAAGGAGTGAAATAATAATACTAATAATATACAAAACAACGCCATAAGGACCAATAATATCAAAGCAAGAATAAATAAGACTCAACAAAACGGCAGATGTGGGTTATGTGGGGATAGAGAAGAAACGATTAATCGCATAATAAGCAAATGCAGCAAATTTACACAGAAAGAGTATCAGACTAAACATGACAGGGTGAGCAAGGTGCTCCTGTGGGAATTGTGCAAGAAATTCAAATTTGACATACGAAAAACGCAGAATCAATCCTGGAGACTGAGATTCTCAAACTCCTCTGGGATTTAAAGATACAAGCGAATCACCCAATGCAGGCCAGACGACCAGATCTGGTAAAAATCAAGAAAAAGCGAACTTGCCGTATTGTGGACTTTGTTGTACCAGCTGACCACAGTAAAATTGAAAGAAAATGAAAAGAAGGATAAGTACCAGGACTTTGCAAAGGAATTGAAAAAACAATGGAAGTTGAAGATGACGGTGATACCAATCTTAATTGATGCTCTTGGTACAGTCACAAAAGGATTGGTACAAGGACTGAAAGACTTGAAAATAACGGGACGAGTGGAGACCATCCAAATTACTACTTTATTGATATCTGGCAGAATATTGAGGAGAGTTCTGGAGACTTGCTGTGACTCAAACTTTAGTGAAAGACATCAGTGTTAGTTGATGTGAAAAACTATCAAGAAGTAACAATAAGTAAGAAGAATGTGATCTACGAGAAATTGTTCAATAAATTGAAATTTGACCATAGCACTGAATGGTATATGCACAAACATGAATCTGTTCTAGAAAATGAGACGCAAAAAATTCTCTGGGATTTTGAGATACAAACAGATCACCTAATCCGGCCCAGACGACGAGACATTGCGATGATGGACAACAAAAAAAAAGATAGCTTGCCGTATTCTATCATCACAACGAATCACAAAGTGAGAATCAAAGAAAGTAAGAGGAGGAGCAGGTACTTGAAACTGGCCAAAGAACTAAGAAAGTCGTGGAACACGAGGGTGACGGTGATATCGATTGTAATTAGCACACTTGGAATGGTCTCCAAAGGCTTGGAAAAGGAACTAGAAGAGTTAGAAATCGGGGGACTAGCCGAAACCACTCAGGCCACATGATCGTTGAGAACGACCAGAATCCAGAGAAGAATCTATGAAACTTGAGAAGAATTGTCACTCTGACTCCACTGAAATACACGTTTTAAAATAATGATTATAATAATAATGAATATAATAATAAGTGAAAAGATAGATAAGTACGTAGACCTTGCTAGAGAACTGAAAAACAATGGAACATAATAGTGACAGTGACACCAATAATAATTGGATCACTCAGTACACTCATTAAAGAATTAGCACAGGGACTGAAGGAAATAAAAGGACGAGTGGAGACCATATAAACTTCAGCATTATTGAGATCGGCCAGAATACTGCGAAGAGTCCTGGAGACTTGAGGAGACTTGCTGTCAATCAGACTCCGGTAGAAAACCATCAGCTAACGATGGTATGGAGAACTCTCAAATGAGTACAATAATAAGAATAATAAATTCGAGTCACTTTTCTTCAAATAAAAATATACTAGAATTTTAGTATTTTTTATTAGACGGTTATGTTCGCCAATAGTCCGAGAGACCGGGTTTCAATCCCAAGTCGAGTCATACCGAAGATTTAAAAAAATGGTACTTGATGCTGCCTTGCTTATCACTCAGTATTATAAGGTACGGATCAAGGGTAGGCTGGAGCAATCCAGGGAAAGGAATAGCGCCCTTCCCAAACATTTCGGTGTTGTAGCTATTGAAAAGGGAGCCTTCGAGTCACCCTCGACTGAGGTCACCAACTTTATACAAAGACGGATATAATTAGGTATTACTAATTATTAAATTCTGCAGCATTTGAATTCTTTAAAAATATGATTTTGTAGCAGTCAAAAATACACCCTTGATATAGATTTATGCAATTTTTTTGCTACAGTGTTACCACGCAGTAGAGTCCGTCTACCTTTGCTTTTGAAAAAAAAAATCTTTTTAAGTTATCATAATACATACATACATACATACATACACAAGTGTGCGAGGCGGATTTTACCAATTCATAGGTTATGATAAATAGTAGTTTATCTATGCCATAAAATAGATAATAGAAATATTTTATCAACTTTTTAACTTATTGTGTTGAAAAGATAATGAAAATTTTTTTAACGCATAGGTAAACTAGTATTTATCTTAACCTATGTATATGTTCGGAAAATCCTCTCTCTTTCTCTCTCTCTCTCTCTCTCTCTCTCTCTCTCTCTCTCTCTCTCTCTCTCTCAATATATATATATATATATATATATATATTTACGTATATATATATATATATATATATATTTACGTATATATATATATATATATATATATATATATATATATATATATATATATTTACGTATATATATTTACGTATATATATATATATATTTACGTATATATATATATATATATATTTACGTATATATATATATATATATATATATATATATTTACATATATATTTACGTATATATATATATATATATATATATATATATATTTACGTATATATATATATATATATATATTTACGTATATATATATATATATATTTACGTATATATATATATATATATTTACGTATATATATATATATATATATATATATATATATATATATATATATATATTACTAAATTGAAATCCTTAAGAGTTAAAACTATATAAATGACTAATGTACAAATGACAGCTAAATAAGAGCCAGAAAATATTGGAATGTGAACACTTAGTTCTTCACCTGTGACGTAGAGTTTCACGGTCTCAAGGGAAATCATTTGTACTTATGAAATATCACAAACTATGCAGCCTAAATATTTAACTGATCAAAATGCTCCGTTAAATAAAAGATAACCACTGATACTTCTTTTTTTTTTTCTTCGTTTTTTTGTTAGAAATTAAATAAATTGTAACATACGATACCAACTTTTAAATACTTTTATATATTGAAACATAGCTTCCTTCGATTTTGTTTATTTACAGAGCTAATTGCATGTTCTGGTAAAAAAACAGTGTGTCACTAAAACTCCATAAAAGTCATTTAAAATAAGTGTAAAATTGATTGTAAAATAAAATTACTAAAAAAATTATTTCTGTAAAGCCAGTCGATTCTATGAAGAGTCGATAGCATAATGAAAGACAATACGGCCATATCTCTGTAAGACAGATATCTAGTGACGTAGAAAATATTAAACATGCACACACACACACACACACACACACACACACACACACACACACACACATATATGATATGTGCATGTGTTTAATTCTTGTGTATGTATATATATATGTGTGTGTGTGTGTGTGTATGTGTGTGTGTGTGTGTGTATAAGATTAAAACTTATAACAGTTCAAAATATCAGAGTGCTCAATAGATAAATAAAAACAAAAATATTGAAATATCAACTCGTAACTCTTTATACCGTGACTTTAAGTTTCACGGTTTCAGGGAAAATGATTTTCTAATAACCGACTTCTCTCCTGTCTGAAATTTCCAGTCTCATTGTAAAGAACTTTAAATTCATATTTCTATATCTCAGTGCATATATATATATATATATATATATTCAGTGAACAGTGATATAGCAACATCGAATCATAATGAAAAAATAATCTCATTCATTTTCTCAAATTAACTTTTCTTTTACATCTTCAAAAAATAAAGCAGTTAATTTTTTTTTCCAATTCAAAAAATCTTTTTTAACATTAAACAAACTTCTTATCATCCAATATATTAGAATTATTCCTATACCATAAATGTATTTAAAACCTTTACATACACACACACACACACACACACATATATATATATATATATACATATATATGGCAGGGAGTTAAAAGGTAAAAATACAATAAAATAAGAGGAATTGGGTCATCAACACTATCATCATCAAAACTGTTTCTCTCTCTCCGCTCTCTATCCGTCCGTATTGGCTTAAGCAATTTCTCTAGACGGCACCTAGCGTCCACACATAACTAATCGATATAAGTTTATGCTGGTCGGTCAACACTGGTGTGTGCATATGTAGGAGTACATGGAAGAATGTCACTTATGAGTTTGCCCAGCGTGTCTTGCTTTTCTATGATAGTTTGCGAGATGGGAGGTAAGTAGCCGTACAGCAGCTGTTTTGTGGGGTGCTGTTTCCAGGATTTGTTGAAAACAGCACGCTGCATCCTTATGTAGATTCTACCTTGATTTTCTCCAATCGTTTCGTTGGAGTGCTAGAGTTGCAACTATAATGTAGTAAGGACACAGCAATAACTTGGAAAAATTAGCGTTTTATTTTATCAGAGAGATCGGATAACCATATGGTCGATAACCAGTCAATAACAGACCATATTTAATCACTCCTTATCTTGACATCGTTTTTAGTAGATGAGATATTACTACCGAAATGTGTTTAATATAAGAATAGAGAGGTTAAATAAATCAAGATAAAGGGTTTGGAACAAATCACAGCTTTCATTTTAAAGATTTCAAGATGTTAATTTAAATGCATAAAAAACACTGGAAAGTTGTAAAATCTAGTGTCATTTCAAACCACAATGGTATCAAAGCGAGATCGGGGGTTTTCAATTTGTCTGCTTATTTGGTTAGATAAGGGCTGGAAAGTTACAGCGTCCCTTATTGAAAATAATTTGGCTTCATCGTTGATAGATAGATAGATAGATCAAACGGAGATAGAAAGAACGTAAAAACTGGTCAAGAAGGATAGATATATTACGGATTGTTTATAATAGGTAGATATGGCATAGAAATATTAATATTTACAGATTGATTGATAGATGTGACATGGATCTTTTTTAAAAAGATAAATTTTAAAACGTTAATTACATCTGAGAAATTTGAAACAGAAATCTACCAACGGAAATAGAATGTTTTAAAACTTTCTCACCTTTTCCGTTTCATTTATTGGTTTGGTTTTACGGCACATCAACCATTGTAGGTTATTTAATGTCAAATCCATTTTCATACATATAAACAGTTCTATTTAAAACAATTCAGTTTAACATAAGTACAGAGTTTAGTTCTATTTAACCCGTAGATAGAGCCCTATCAGGTGCTACCACTCTGGGCTAGAGCAGACCGTTCTCCGCATTCCCCAAAGCTCCAGCATTACTGGATCCTCACCATGAGATTGTTCCGTGTCATATCCAGGACACTGTTTGTGGGAGTCTTACCCCATGCAGAGATGCAGTTGGTGTATTCTACAGCCCCTGCCGACAGGGCCAAACCACCCCTGAGGTAGGTCTAAAAACCGAAACATTTAACGTTGACAAATAATCATATAAATGAAATTTCTTCTCTGAAGACTTTGTATTCTTTTCATCTCTGTAGTTTCATATATATATATATATATATATATATATATATATATATATATATATATATATATATATATATATATATATATATATATATATATATATATATATATATATATTGTATGCCAGAATCTGTTTAACAAGATATGCAGGACACTGCTGAAGAAGTAAGGACGTGATGTACTCCTGTGGACCCCTCCACACCGACGAGCAAGGGTGGGGCGACTAGCTAGAATTTGTCTACAACAGCTCTGCACTGATACTGGATGTAGTATGGAAGACTTACCGGTGTGCAATTGGTACTGTGTGTATGTGTGTATAAAAGTGTTTGTATGTGCGTGTGAATGTATGCGCTTTTGTATTTGCATTGAGAACCTGTGAGTTAAGATGCTTTAAATATGTTTGTAACCGTGCCATTGGCCTAATGAGTGCAGTGTTCGCCAATGCTCCGGGAGACCGGGGTTCAATCTCTGGTCGAGTGATACCAAAACTCAAAAAATGGTACTTGATGCGCCTTGCTTAACACTCAGCACTATAAGGTAAGGATCGAGGGTAAAGTGGAGCAATCCAGGGAAAGGAGTAGCGCCCTCCCCCATACGTTGGTGTAGTAGCTATTGAAAAGGGAGCCAACTTTTTACTGATATATGTTTCTATTTTGTGTGTGTGTATCTTTATGTGTGTGTGTGTGTGTGTGTATGAGTGAGTGTGTCTGCATATTTCTGTGTGTGTATGTGCATGCTTCTAAGAGGATACCTCTTCTTCTCCCTCTTCTCTCTTTTTCTTTCCCCCTTCTCTCCTTTCTCTATCCCCTCTATTTAGCAAACTATATCCTCTCTCTATCTCTCTCTATCTATCTCTCTCTGTCTGTCTCAACGCTCACCCTTTCTATCTATCCATCAATCTATCCTCTGGTTACCCTCCATCCTCTTTCTCCTCTCGCTCATTCAATCTATCTTTTCCTAGTATCTAACTCTCAATCATTATTCTCTTTATCTATCTATCTATCTATCTATCTTAGCCTCTTTATCTCTATTTCAGTCTATCTATCTATCTATCTATCTTCGCCTCTTTATTTCTATTTCAGTCTATCTATCTATCTATCTATCTATCTATCTTAGCCTCTTTATTTCTATTTCAGTCTATCTATCTATCTATCTATCTATCTTAGCCTCTTTATTTCTATTTCAGTCTATCTATCTATCTATCTATCTATCTATCTTAGCCTCTTTATTTCTATTTCAGTCTATCTATCTATCTATCTATCTATCTTAGCCTCTTTATTTCTATTTCAGTTCATCTATCTATCTATCTATCTATCTATCTATCTATCTATCTATCTATCTTAGCCTCTTTATTTCTATTTCAGTTCATCTATCTATCTATCTATCTATCTATCTATCTATCTTAGCCTCTTTATTTCTATTTCAGTTTATCTATCTATCTATCTATCTATCTATCTATCTTAGCCTCTTTATCTCTATTTCAGTTCATCTATCTATCTATCTATCTATCTATCTATCTATCTTAGCCTCTTTATTTCTATTTCAGTTCATCTATCTATCTATCTATCTTCACTACTCTATCTATCAATGCAAGTGTACGTCTTTTTGTGCGCGCATGCCTTCGTGTACAGGATCATGGGGAGCTTTCATGCATGTATTGTCCGAGTTGAAGGAGGATTAGTTCGTATTTTGTGGGATTATCTGAAGCGAAGTTGATCTGTACAAAATAATCCATTCCCAGAGCTGCATGGAGGAGGGTACAATAAATAAAATGAACAATAACTCTGCCAAACACAAGCCTTCTCTTAAGCAGCCACCGATAGCACCTTCGTATCATGCACGTAAAAATACAATCACAGTTACGGTACGATCTCTAGCAGCTTTGCATTCAACTGTTGGGAGACGTATCCATTTTCTTCTCTCTCTTAATACCACTTGTCTGTTTATTGTGTACATAAAATGTTATTTGTTCCAAGTATAGACAAATCAGTTTATCTTATGTTCCCTTCTGTTGCGTTGAATGTTAGTATATGTCGGATATGCTAATACTAATATTGAATCAATAAGAGTGGGGACTCGACTAAAATATACTTTATACCATCAACCACCTAGTAGTTGAAATATATATATATATATATATATATATATATATATATATATATATATAGTAATATCCAGTCAGCGTCATCTGACGAAACGGAGAGTATAATGATATTCTACAGCGAAATAGATTTATAATGACAATTTAACCCGGTTTGATTTTCCTTCTAATTGCACTATATATATATATATATATATTGTCAGAGTGTTTATACAGACAGAGTGTTTCGTTGTATCACAACTCTTCCGAGTGGCTAGACACGCAAGACGCTTCATACTGGCAATATATTTATATATATAATTTGATTCGGTTTGGTTTGATGGCATATCAATCATTGTTGTTTATTTAATGCCAAATCGATTCTTATACATATAAACAGTTCTATTTCAAACAATTCAGTTTAGCATATGTACACAGTTTAGTTCTATTTGAACCATAGATAGGATCCTATCAAGTGCTACCACTCCGGACCTGAGTGGACCTGGAAACTATGTTAATGAAGGGGTATTCTGCATTCCCCAAAGCTCTGGCATTACTGAAACCTCACCATCAGATTGTTTAGGGTCATATCCAGGACACTGGTTGGGGTAATTTTACCCCTCTACAGAGACGCAGTCGGTGTATTCTACAGGATCAGCCGACGAGGCCAATATATATATATATATATATATATTATCGAAAATGGTAAATATCTATAAATCTATTGTTACTTATCATGACAGCAGATGAATGGTGATCAGAACTAACAGCAAATACTATATAAATACAAATAACTATCTTAACTACCCTTATAAAGTATTTTTTCTATTCAATACCCCTTCTACACATTTCTTGTTCATGGAATAATACGAAGGTGAGTCAGAAAGTAATGACTTTTTCTTTAGTATAGGAATAATCAGCAACACAGGAATATGTATCGTACATCAAAATAAATCTGGTCCTCTGTGGATCACATTCCTACTTCTCAACATAGTCACCGTTTCTCTCAATACCAATTGGTTTGGTTTAGTTTGGTTTCTTTGTTTAATGGCATATCAACCTTTGTAGGTTATTTAATCCCAAAGCCATTCTCATAGAAGAACAGTAGTGGTACTATTTAACCCATAGCTGGGAGGATAAGGGGGTTCATACCTTTCCCAAGGGTATTTGCTCGAAAGTGAACGTAATAGCGCGACTGGAGTACGAACTCGCAGTCCATCGCTTTAACCATTACACCACGAGGACACCCCCCACTCTCAATACCAATGATCCACCTTGGAATTTGATTATGTATCCCTGCCTTGTAATATTCTGTTGAGTGTTTTCACTTTCTCGTCCCTGACATGTTTATCTCTTAAACCTTCTTTTATAGGACGGAAGAGATAATAGTCTGAATGCGTTAAATCTTGCCAATCGACAAGGTCCTTTTTCTGTATGACAATGCTTTATCACACTCAAACATCAGGACAATGGAGACCGTAGCTTCATTTAGATGGACAACTTTCCGCCTCCTCCATACTCACCATATTTATGAGTCATATTAAATGGAATAGTTAGTGATACATCACAACACTTGGAACCTTTTACCCTTGACTTATGCTAAACTGAATTGTTTGAAATAGAACTGTTTGATCATTTAACGGCGTTTAAACAAATCTTTGATGCTTAATAGAATTGTAAATGAACTTAGAGCTATAGAACTTTGTTGACTTATGTTTACAAATCATTTAATCAGATTTGGCATTAAATAACCAACAATGGTTGATATCCCATAAAACCAAACCAAACCAAACCGAACTAGACTTTTAGATAATGATGCCATCGGCCAACAATCTTGGTAAGTCTTCCAGACGACACCCAGTAACCAAACAGAGCTGATGAATGTACGTTTTTGTTGGTCAGCCAGCACTGGTGTGTCCATGTGTAGAAGTCCACGGGAGAAAGTCACTTATGGGTTTGTTTTTAGATCCCCAGCATCGTCCAACCTATCTTCCATTCCTTACTTAGATGTTTTACAAGATGGGTGGTAAGTGGCCAAATAGTTGTTGTTTTTTAAAGTGCTGCTTCCAGGATCAGTGGAAAAAAGCACGCAGCAGCCTTGTATAGGCTCCGCCTATTTTTTTCCCCCAGACGTTCAGTTGGAGTCCAAATGGTGCCACCATATAATATTTCTGACCAGACTACTGACTTGCCATGCAAAAAGAAAAAGGATTGGATAAATGTGAAATTTTTTAAAATGTTGAGTGCCAAGAAGAATTATTGTTCATTTTTGTCTTGTTGAATAAAAATCTTAAGTTTCGATACATTTTCACTTTGTACAAAATTGCATTTATTGCGTGTTTGTATCTACAGTAATGTAGTTGGTTCTCAATAGTTTTTTTTTTTTTTGCGCAGTTACGATACAAGTCTTCCTATCGAATACAGATAATTTGCACACAGTTGTATGGTTTCAAGTATTCCTTTCAATTACAAATAATTTGCCTACAGTTATATGATATCAAGTATTTCTATCTAAGACATATAATTTACACACAGATGTATGGTTTCAAGTATTCCTTTCAATTACAAATAATTTGCCTACAGTTATATGATATCAAGTATTTCTATCTAAGACATATAATTTACACACATATGTATGGTTTCAAGTATTCCTTTCAAATAGAAATAATTTGCACACTGTTGAATGGTTTCAAGTATTCCTTTCAAATACAAATATTTTGCACACAGTTATATGATATCAAGTCTTCCTATCTAAGACATATAATTTGCACACAGTTGTATGGTTTCAAGTATTCCTTTCAATTACAAATAATTTGCCTACAGTTATATGATATCAAGTATTTCTATCTAAGACATATAATTTACACACAGATGTATGGTTTCAAGTATTCCTTTCAATTACAAATAATTTGCACACAGTTATATGATATTAAGTATTTCTATCGAATACAAATAATTTGCACACATATGTATGGTTTCAAGTATTCCTATCTAATGCAAATAATTTTACACAGTTATATGATATCAAGTATTCCTATCTAATACAAATAATTTGCACACAGTATTTCTATCAAATTCCTATCAAATACGAATAATTTGCACTGAATTTCATGGTATAAAGAATTCCTATCTAATTCAAAAAATTTGCACACAGTTATATGGTATCAAGTCTTCCCATCGAATACAAATAATTTGCACACATATGTATGGTTTCAAGTATTCCTTTCAAATACAAATAATTTGCACACTGTCGTATGGTTTCAAGTATTCTTATCAAATACAAATAATTTGCACAAGTATTTTGATATTATACATATAATGTGCCTTCAGTTGTATGTTTTCAAATATTCCTATCGAATAAAATTGTCTAACAGTAAATTTATACACAATTTTATGGTTTCAAGTAATTATTTCTATTTATAAATGCTGTATTGTTTGCGCATGGTTATATAGATTCAAACAATTGTTAATAATCCTTGATAAACAATGATAGCTTCAAGTAACTATTTTTAATCCCTTTAATTTACTGTTATACAGCATCAAGTATTCCTATTTAATATAAAGGATTTTCAAATAGATCTATTTCTACACCATCATTATTCTAGGGATATGATGAATAATTATCTCCCCCACCCCCGTGTGAATTGGGTTGTTTATTAGGGTCCCTGTCACATGACAGACCGGGAAAGTTAATCCCGAACTTTTTGAGCTTTGGTCATTCATGAGTTGAGACATTTTTTCTGACTTCTACCTGGGAACGGTAAACAATGTGGCCATCTTACAAACACTTAATTTTGTACGCCTTCACTGCTGGTTCATGTTCGGTTTTGTTTTGTTTTATGGCATATCAACCCTTCGAGGTTATTTAATGCCAAATCCCTTTTATACATATATATATATATTAAATGTTTATGATTTGTAAATATCTTTTGTTAATAACATTCTTAAATGACATTGAGCTCATGTTTTTTGCACACTGTTAAATGGTTTCAAGTATTTCAGTCTAGCACGAATAATTCAATTCAATCATTTATTTGCACACAATTGAAATGCTTCAAGTATGGTTGTATAACAGTCACAATTAAACAGCAGTTTTTCGTTTGCACACATACTTTGTAGGTAATTTCTTAAATGAGTTAGAACTAAATTGTGTTTCGGTTTGGCTGAGTTTTATGGCATATCAACCATTGTAGGTTATTTAATACTAAATTCTCTTTATATATATATATATATATATATATATATATATATATTAAATATATATAATTTGGTTTGGTTGGGTTTTATGACATGTCAACCATTGCTGGTTATTTAATGCCATATCCGCTTAATACATATATATTAGATATATAGGATTTGGTTTGGTTTGGTTTTATGGCATATCAACCATTGTATATATATATATTTATTTCTTTATTTTTTGCGTGCATTTTTATGGTTCTAAGTATTTCTATCTACGACAAATAATTCTCCTTACTCTTTATCACCACATGTTTCGTATTTGTTTACTTGATTATATTCTTTTACTAATACATTATTATTTGTTGGCATTGATTTATCAATTAGACAGCATGTTTTTTTATCGGCCTTAACTGTGACATCTAGAGTATTGCTCATTATTTTTTAATTCATTTCAATAGCAAAATCCCAAAGAACAGTAATTGATTATTATTATTATTATTGAGTTTTTCACATCAGTATTAGCTGATGGTCTTTCACTGGAGTTTGAGTGACAGCAAGTCTCCTCAAGTCTCCAGGACTCGTCTCAGTATTCTGGCCGTCCTCAGCAATGCTGACGTTGGGATAGTCTCTACCCGTCCGCTAACTTCCAAGTCCTCCAGGCCCTTTAATAATCCTTTAGTTATTGTACCTAACGCACCAATCACAATTGGCACAATCGTTACTTTCATGTTCCACAGTTTTTTCAATTCTCTAGCCAGATCGAGGTACTTATCCTTCTTCTCACTTTCCTTCAGTTTTATTCTGTGGTCCGCCGGGACAGCAAAATCAACAATTTTGCTGATACTCTTTTTTTTATCGATTATTATGAGGTCTGGTCTTCTGGCCGGGATTAGGTGATCCGTTTGTATGTTTAAGTCCCATAGGAGTTTATGCGAGTCATTTTCTAGGACAGGCGCCGGGTTGTGCATATACCATTTGTTTGTATGGTCGAATTGAAATTTCCTGCACATATTATTATTATTATCATTTACTCCTTTAGACTTTTTGGTATCAGTGCTAGCTGATGGTTTTTCACTGGAGTTTGAGTGACAGCAAGTCTCCTCAAGTCTCCAGGACTCGTCTCAGGATTCTGGCCGTTCTCAGCAATGCTGTCGTTTGGATAGTCTCTACCCGTCCGCCAATTTCCAAGTCCTCCAGGCCTTTTAATAATCCTTTAGTTATTGTGCCTAACGCACCAATCACAATTGGCACAATCGTTACTTTCATGTTCCACAGCTTTTTCAATCATTATTATTATTATTATTATTATTATTATTATTATTATTATTATTATTATCACTGGAATTTAAGTAACTGCTAGTCTCCTCAAATCTCCTGGACTCGTCTCAGAATTCTAGCCGATCTTGATAATTTATTAAAATTATTATTTAGCTTCTTGCAATTTTTTTTTTTCATACCTGCAAACGCTGGTGTTCTTTCAGTGCAGTTTAAGTTTGTATACACGCAGAAGGAACGACAATATGACGTGTTTATAAAAATATAAACTCTGTTATTCGAAATATTGATATATTTGAGCGAATGGGAGAGAGAGAGAGAGAGAGAGAGAGAGAGAGAGAGAGAGACGGAGCACTGTTATGATTGACACCACATGGAGACAGACATATTCAGAGCGCTATTTCTTGCTTTTTTGACGGGCGCTTTGATACAGAGTTGGTTCTTAGCCAGGGGGCTACCTGCCCCACTCCTCTGCCTGACTGTCTGGAGTCGAAAAACTTCCGCATTATATATTTTCTAGACACCAACACATTTTTCCTTTTCGCTCAATTCACGTGATTCATTTCCGCTGTCCCTTATTTATACTAAGTCACAGGTGCAATATCCTGTCTACGAAATAGCCGGTTGTCTAAGGTAAATATATAACAATAAGTGACAGCAAGTCTCCTCAGATCTCCAGGACTCTTCTCAGTAATCTTGCCGATCTCAACAATGCTCTAGTCTGGATGATTTCGATTCGTCCTTTGAATTCCACTTACTCCAGTCTCATTTCTAAACCTTTGGGAATCGTTCCAAGTGCACCAACTACAATTGGTATCACCGTCACCCTCATGTTCCACAGCATTTTTTAGTTTACTGTCCAAATGTTTATTTATCTTTCTGTTTTCTTCTGTTTTCAATTTCTTGTCCGCCGGTACAGCAAAATCCACTAAAAAAGTTCTCTTATCTTTTTATTAATTGCCATGGGGTCTGGTCGTCTGGCCGGAATCTCTGAGAATTTTATGCGTCTCGTTCTAGTGTTTGAAAAGGTTTATGTGTTGCATATTGACCTCCGACCCGGCCAAGCTGTCAAAAGAAGAAATGCACCTGTGTAAATAACAGGTGCATCCGGTCGAAGATATCAGGAGATCAGGGGCAATCTTGACTGTCAAGGGGTTGAATTGAATGCGAAATTGTGACGCTCACAGGAAGTAGGTGGATGTCAAATTATTATATAACACCGATGACAGGAAGTTCAGGTCAGTTGGAGAGAAGATGCTGGAATGAAAACCATGTCCCAGCAGAGGCTGGGCCCCCAGGCCCTCGGTTGAGCAGCCCTGGAGAACGGGAAAGAAACGCTCTTATGGCCATAAGAGTGGGGATCAATATGTTGCAGTTCTGTTCAGTCTCCAACTCACCTCTCACACAATAATACCCTTCGTAACCCTTTCGAACCCTTTCAAATAAAGTGGGAGGTATATTTTTTCTAAATGACTGTGTCCGCTTGTCTTTAGTGCGTCGTTATGTTTCTGCATGCATCTGGATATGGCTATGTTACATATGGATATGTGTACGTGGGGGAGACAGAGATAGAGAAAGAAAAGAGAGAGAAACGTGTGTACGTGTGTTTAATAAGGTGTGTGTAAATGTATGCCCATATTACAATATTCTCATATTTCATTATTTTTCCTCTGTATGAATGCATGTATGTATGCAGAGGCACGTACGTACGTAATTATACAGGCCGAGTCGCACAGTGATAGAGTGTTAGTCAATGGTCCGGGAGACCAGAGTTCAATCCCAGGTCGAGTCATGGCGAAGACTCAAAAAATGCCTCCTTGCTTAACAGTCTGCATTAAAAGGTACAAATTAAGGGTAAGTGGGAGGAGTAGCGCACTCTCCTACACCTCGGTGTAGTAGCTATTTAAAAGGGAGCCTTATGATTGCCATCGACTACAATCGGACAACTTATTTATTAAAATATACATATTTGTTTGTTCGTGTGCATTTATATAGACGCACCCACACGCTCATATAAATTAATGCTTTGTATAAAGTTGGTTCGGTCAGTGTTTACAGGAAGGGTAGAGTGTGAACATACCAGCGCGACAGGAGTTTGAACTCACTAATTTTGATGTTACTGTCCATCAGGGCACGGGGACTCCATCTTAAATAAATCTGTTTATATATATATATATATATATATATATATATATATATATATCTGTAAAGATGTTTGTTGTAGGTCCAAAGTATGAATAAAAATATATTTTAAAATAGAAGAGATTTGTATTTTTTGAATTTTTTGTTTTGTTTTTACATGCGTGTTATATATGTGCATGTTTCCAGCTTGTTGCTTTCGTCAGAGAATATATGTGACACACGGCCTTGTTAATGGGGTGCTCATACAACCCCTGATGATGATCTATCAAAGGTTCAAGAACGCTCGGGACAATTTCGGTAAATTCATCTCCCAACTTTAACCTAAAACCAAAACACTTGTCATGAAAGTTGAAAGATCGTAATAGAATTATATAGACAAAATGTATCTTTATTATTAAATCAAGCATGCTTAAAAGAAGGACTGCTCCCCATTTGCAAATATTTTAAAATATATGATCCAGCAGCTCACCCCGATAGTGACTCCTGAAAGTATCGCTGTAGTCTTATAAAAAGACAAATCAATTAAAATGGATAGAAAATTCCTAAATATTTTATTTAAACGATCTTGACACTTGCAATCAGCCCCTGATGATGGTCTTGAGCCCAAGAGACCGGGATTCAGGTCGAGTCATACCAAAGACTCAAAAAATGATACTTGATACCTCCTTGCTTAACATTCGGCATTATAAGGTACGGATCAAGGGTAAAGTGGAGCAGTCCAGGGAAAGGAGTAGCGCCCTTCCCTACACATCGACGTAGTAGCTATTGAAAAGAGAGCCTTCAAGTCCCCCTCGATTACGGTGGACAATTGTTCATATATATATATATGAGGTGTCAATAAGTTCATCACAATTTAAAAGAACTAGTTAAAAAAACAACAATTGAACAAATACGTAAAGATTATTACTGGATGAGGCGTATATATTGAATCGTTTTTTAAAACTAATTTAACGTACCTCTATATGGACATAAGTTCCGAAAAGTATATATATATATATATATATATATATATATATATATATATCATCATCATGTCGTGCCGCTAGCACGGATATTCCTGACCCTCTCTTGCCACTTCTCCCTATCATTCATCGCCTCTGGCAGGTCTTCAGGGCTACATCCCGTATCCTCACATAGCTGCTGAATGTCTTCCCGCTTTTGCTCGGCCATATGCGGGGGTTTATAAGAGTACATCATTTATGAGCTCGTCCTTGCTTCTCCAGCAGTGTCCTGCATGTCAGGTTCGTCTAACTTGGATAGTTTTCGTGATGGGAGGCGGGTGGCCGTATAGTTGGTGCCTTGTTGGGTGTTGCCGCCAGGACTTGTTCAATATTGCTCACAACATTCTTGTGTATATATATATATATATATATAAGGGTGATGTGTAGGTGTTCCCAGTGCCCAATATGAACAAATCCTATACATAATATGTGTGTATCAACTCTTGGAGAAATGAAATTTATCAAGTCTATGTACGCATATACACGCGTATACGCATACACACATACAAGAGATAAGATATGGCGCCGTTATCTCTAAACATACTCCAAACATCTACCTCCCCCGTTATTTTCAAACCCCTACCCCAAGCGATTATCTTTTTACTCTCCTATTTACTTATTCCCTGTAAACACTGGCATGCCGATAATAGACCACACACACACACACATACGCTCACACAGAGACGCATGCGCACACACAACACGCACACACGCACACACATCCAAACTCGGTGCCTGAAATACAATACGAGTGATTTTTTTGTTGTAGTAATCATTTTTACTGCAGAAAGCTTTCAAGTCGACTTCATTATTATTATTGGCTGTTTTAGAAAGAGAAGTGAGTAAATTCACATGATTGTTGTCATGGTTACTGTACTAATAGCCTGAGTAGTAGTAGTTCGGTTTGGCTTTTTGTTTGTTTGATGGCATATCAACCTTCGTGGATTATCTAATACCAAAGCCATCCTTGTAGAAGGCCAGTAGTAATACTATTTAGCCCATAGCGACGTGGATAATGTGGTTCATGCCTTTCCAAAGGCATTAGTCCGAAAGTGAATGTAATAGCGCGACTGGTTTGGGTTTTTTTATTCAATGTTATATCAGCCTTTGAGGTTTATGTAATGCCAAAGCTATCCTGTAAGAACAGCAGTGATGCTGTTTAACCAATAGCTGGAGGGACAAGGGGGTTCATGCCTTTTGCAAGGGTATTAGCCGGAATGAAAAGGTAACAGCGCCACTGGAATTCGAACTCACATAATTCGATCTCACAAAACGGTCCGTTACCCACAAAGCCACGCAGACGCCCCCAGTAATAGTAGTAATTTACTAAGCTTTTTGCTTAGATGTGGCACAAGGCCGTATGAATGGGGCACCCAATGAGACTCGAACTCACTCGTGAAGATTTGCTCGTCTAGCTTGCTAATAACTCACAGAACGGTCCGTTACCCACAAAGCCACGCAGACGCCCCCAGTAATAGTAGTAGTAGTAGTATGGTTGGTTGGTTGGTTGGTTGGTTGGTTGGTTTTAAGAGAAGTCAGCTCCTGTTGAATAATTTCATGTCGAACTCATTTCAATAATAATTATATGCGGTACAAAAATGTATCTCCACAACCATTTTAAACAGTCTTGTCTTAGAATACGCTTACTGTATCCTTTCTATGAATAGTAAGACCTAAGACCCCCTAAAATAAGGGATGTCTTGGATGTTACATTAAACTGCTTTTGATTGTGAAGCTCCAGTTTTGGAAATCTGGGAAGTGTCAAGTACCCGCCAATCATATTAATTTCCGGTCCACAGTGACCTGGAGTGTGAGTATCGGTTAGGGTATCATATATGGTTCAAATAGAACTGTTTTGAAAATGATTAGAATTAGATTAGTCGTGTCTTGTCTTATACTCCCGTATGCTAATTTGCTACATTCGCTTGTTATGTGATTGATTGTTTCGTCTCTATCACCACATAACCTAACCTTTTGGAGGTGCCCGTGGTGTAATGGTCATCGTCGTAGGAAATGAACACGGCGACTCGAGTTCAAATCCTGGACGAGAATGATTGCATTTCACATAGTGGTGAGGCAACTAGTCTAGGAGAAGGAAAACTCTGAATTGAAACCTGTTAAACTCCGCTTAAAAAATTGACCTTGTGCCATATCCTGCCCGAGCGGAGGGGTTGGGTAAATAGGATCACTACATAACCTTCATTGGCTATTTTGTTACATCTAATCTATTCTGATGGCGTTGTTTTGTGCTGCTTAAATGAGCGATTGAGTTTCTTTCCGAAGGTTTCCTTTTCTTAGCCAAGTCCACGTTTTGGCGTTTGAGATGTTGCTTATTAGCCGTTTAAAACGCCCATAGAGTTGTTTTACTCCTATTTTTATTTTCTAGTTATTGTCGTTGAATTGGTCTTCGTATTGCCACTATTGTTTCTCGTGGTTGTAATCAGTTATTCTCTGCGCTTCTCTATGTATTGATATTGTATTACTGTAAATTATTTGTATTAAGAATAGTAACTGGGAGTTATAATTGTTTACATAAGATTATTATTATAATTTAGTTGAAACCATATAACTGTAAGTAAACCTGGCTAGAAAAGCAGACTTCATGTTAATAAGAAAAAAAAGGATCGTCATTTAGTGGATTTTACCGTTTCAACGGACCACGGAGAGAAAATAAAAGAAAGCCAAAAGATAGAAAAGTACACGGATCTTGCCAAGGCTTCAAGTATTCTTATCAAATACAAATAATTTGTACACAGCTATATGATATCAAGTCTTCCCATCAAATACAAATAATTTGCACACATATGTATGGTTTCAAGTATTCCTTTCAAATACAAATAATTTGCACACAGCTATATGATATCATATCTTCCTATCGAATACAAATAATTTGCACACATATGTATGGTTTCAAGTATTCCTTTCAAATACAAATAATTTGCACACTGTTGTATGGTTTCAAGTATTCTTATCAAATACAAATAATTTGCACACAGTTATATGATATCAAGTCTTCCCATCAAATACAAATAATTTGCACACATATGTATGGTTTCAAGTATTCCTTTCAAATACAAATTATTTGCACACTGTTGTATGGTTTCAAGTATTCTTTTCAAATACAAATAATTTGCACAAAGTTATATGATATCAAGTCTTCCCATCAAATACAAATAATTTGCACACATATGTATGGTTTCAAGTATTCCTTTCAAATACAAATTATTTGCACACTGTTGTATGGTTTCAAGTATTCTTTTCAAATACAAATAATTTGCACAAAGTTATATGATATCAAGTCTTCCCATCAAATACAAATAATTTGCACACATATGTATGGTTTCAAGTATTCCTTTCAAATACAAATAATTTTCACACTGTTGTATGGTTTCAAGTATTCTTATCAAATACAAATAATTTGCACAAAGTTATATGATATCAAGTCTTCCCATCGAATACAAATAATTTGCACACATATGTATGGTTTCAAGTATTCCTTTCAAATACAAATAATTTGCACACAGTTATATGATATCAAGTCTTCCCATCGAATACAAATAATGTGCACACATATGTATGGTTTCAAGTATTCCTTTCAAATACAAATAATTTGCACAAGTATTTTGATATAATACACATAATGTGCCTTCAGTTATATATTTTCAAATATTCCTATCGAATAAAATTGTCTAACAGTAAATTTATACACAATTTTATGGTTTCAAGTAATTATTTCTATTTAAAAATGCTGTATTGTTTGCCCATGATTATATAGATTCAAATAATTGTTAATAATCCTTGATAAACAATGATAGCTTCAAGTAACTATTTTTAGTCCCTTTAATTTACTGTTATACAGCATCAAGTATTCCTATTTAATAGAACTGTTTTGAAAACTATTAGTATTAAATTAGAATTCTTGATATTGTATTACTGTAAATTATTTGTATTAAGAATAGTAACTGGAAGCTATAATCGTTTACGTAGGATTATTATTATTACTTAGTTGAAACGATATAACTGTGCGTAAATCCGGGTAGAAAAACAGATTTCGTGTTAATAAGAAAAAAAAAGGAACATCATCTAGTGGATTTTGCCTTTTCAACGGACCACAGAGAGAAAATAAAAGAAAGCCAACAGATAGAAAAGTACTCGGGTCTTGCTAGAGGGCTGAAAAAGCTGTGGAACGTGAAGGTGACGAAGATATCAGTCGCTTTTGGAGCCATTATAACACTTTCCACTGGCTTGGAAAAGATCCTAGGGGAGTTGGAGATTATAGGAAGAATCGAAACCATTCTGACCCCAGCACCGTTAAAATCACTTAGAATACTCAGATGTGTCCTGCAGACCTTAAGAGACTTGCTGTCATCCAGTCTCTTGTGAAAGACCACCGCTGGAACATGAAGTTGCCAGTGGTACCATTTATAGTCAGTGCCGTCGGAACGGTCCTCCATGGTGTGGAAGAGATTTGGAGAACTGGAGATCAAAGGAAGAATCGAAACCATCCAGACAACTGCAGTGTTGAAAATCGGCTAAGATACTTAGAAGATTACTGGAGAGCTGAGTAAACGTACTGTCCTTCAAACTCGAATGAAAAACAAACAGTTACGACGGGAAAATTCACAAGGAATAGAATAAAATTTGTCAAGTCGTGAGTTTTGCTGCTCCAGTTAAGTGTTGGGGGTCATGAAGGTAACATGAATACCAGTCATTGTTGGAGCACCAGTAAAAAAAAGACTCCTGTTAAAATAGCTTGAAAAACTTACAAAGACTAAAATGATGCTGGTTTCGAATCCCATATTGAGTTTCGATCGCTCATTTCATTGTGACGAACAAACATGGAGCTGTCTCTTGCTGGAAAGAACAAATACCAAGCCACTTTTGTGTGTTTTCTTCTTTTATTTCTTTCTCATCAAAGATGTCTTTTTCTCTTATATATAACCCGACTACATTCGGAGAGTGGCCCACTGAACGTTGCTGGAAAAAATTTTAAACGTAATTTGTTTGCACATGTGTATTTCAACTTCTCGGAACTAACTGATTTGATCTTAAACTATTTATTTTCAAAGTTCAACAACTTTTTGATCACAAAAGCAAAACTAAACAATTTCCTCTGAACTCTCCTACTGATTTCGAGGTCATAACCCATAACTCACACCCAGTTGATCTAATGTCTCTGATTACAATTTTAATTCACTTTTTAAAATTCTACACTACTTCTCAAATAATAGATACAACCATTATAATTTCCCAATTTGATCGTGTTCATATAGTTAGAAATGGGATATTTATCCGGCCTCCCACCAAGTACGATTTGACATAAGGTCATTTTAATGTAGGGAGCCATACACGAATCGAGACTGATGCGTGGCCGTCTCAAAAATCCTTGATCCTATCGGTATTCACTTAGAAAGGCGCCTCAGGCACCAAGCCATGAACTCAACCTTGCATAACACATATTGCCTGGGAGTCAACCCCCTTGAGACCAGGCGATTCGGATTAACGACACCCACCCGACGCAAATGCCAGGCTGGTGAGGCAGCCATTAAATGGATGTGTTAGAGTAATCAAATTTGAGTTGACCTACAAAACAATTGTAGGTTTTTTAAGTATTTAAAAACTACATTTGACTGGATGTTACATGTTTCCACTCACGAGAAAAGTAATAAAAGATTACTTTACTCCATTTATTTTAAAAAATCAGAAAAGAACTCAACTTCACAGTTAAAGAAATAGATATAAATACTCAATAAATAACGCTAAACTATAAACAGGAATGTGAAGACACAAGAATTAGACAACTTAAAAACACAAAGGAACAATCCGTTTCCCTCTACGAAGAAAATCTTAAGAGACAGAAATTTACAATGACCGCTCAAGACTAAAATCTAATCACCAGGAATGACCAGGCAAACATAATATTTAAAATAGTACAGAAACAATATATAGGTAATATGAAGTTTGTTGAGACTTTTCAGCGTTTACTATAGGGTCATCGGATCGTGACCCCGAAGGGAAATAAAGATCAACATGACAAGTCTGGGTAATGTAATGAAGCCGTATATATAATCCTGAAAGTTACCGTCGTGTACCTTAACCTGGTAATTCCTGTTCCCAGATTTTTAAAATTGCCTTTTTGAAATCGTTCATGAATTCAAAAGAAAAAAAATATAAACAATGTTCATGTTTAAAATCACTTAGTGTTGTATACCTATACGTATATCTTTTTTGGCTCACTAGTCCAGTGGGTAGAGTGTTCGCCAATGGTCTGGGAGACCTGGGTTCAATCATACCAAAGACTTTAAAAATGGTACTTGATACCTACTTGCTTAACACTCGACAATATAAGGTACGTATCGAGGGTAACGTGGCGCAATCCAGGGAAAGGAAGAGCTCCCTCCCTTACACCTCAGTGTAGTAGCTATTGAAAAGGGAGACTGCCTGTAGCCCTCGACAAAGGGAGACAACTTTACTTTACTAATATATTCTTTGTCCGTTGCTCTCTCCATCTCACAGTTACACATATTTATTCGACTGAGAAGAATAACAAATCCAAGACGTTCTTTTGGTGTTCATATTTTTTATCCAGTTCCTCAGAGGTTTTTTCACGCATAAAGGATTCTTACGTTAACGGGGGCGCCTTTGGATCATTAATGGAAAATGACTACCGCTCCCTTCTGCGGTTCTGGGCTAACTGGTTTGAAGCTAAAAGCTAACTTCTAACAAGATGGAATAAAGAGCTTGTCGGATTTTAGTCACCTGGCTTTAACTCGACCTGTGCAAGCTGAGGTTTCAATTGACCTGAAACTGTCAATTAAACTGAACTGACGCAACGTTTTCTGAGTGCAACGATTTAAGCCTTTTCAAAATTATTGACAGTAGAGATAAAAACAAAACGTCCCGTCATTCTATTATTGAACATTAGCATCAACATTTTTAAAAACATTAAGCATACCTTCACTACCTTCCCTTACCCTAGGACTCGGGTAATAACCTGGTAAGGCATTACAATAAACAGATAGCAAAAGAAAATAATATTAACAATAATAATAATAACAAAACATAAAATTTTAGTAGGGTTGAGATAAAATGGTTAACTTATTACCGGCTTGACGATCAGACCTAGTTTTTATTAAAAAGAAAAAAAATGTCGTCTAGAGGATTTTGCCGTTTCGGACGACCACAGAAGAAAATTTATGGAAGTGAAAAGATTAAAAAATAGTTTCATCTTACTGTAAACAAACTGCAAAGCAAGAAAGTGACAGTGATACCAATGGAAGTTAGTGCACTTGGAACGGCCCCAAAGGCTTGGAAAAAATATTGAAAGAACTCGAAATCAGAGTATCTAGTAATCTATCTATGTTTATGAAAAGTTCTCCGGGATTTTGAGATACAAACAGATAACTTAATCTCGGCCAGACGACCAGACCGAGTGATAGTAAAAAAAAAAACAAAAAAAAAACGAGAACCTGCTGAATAATGACCTTTGCCGTTTTCCGATGACCACAGAAGAAAATTAATGAAAGTGAAAAGATTAAAAAATAATTTGATCTTACCGGAGAAATAAAAAAAGAACTGTAAAGCAAGAAAGTGACGGTGATGCCAATTGAAGTTAGTGCACTTGGAACGGACCTCAAAGACTTAGGGAAAAAAAGATTGAAATAACTCGAAATCAGAGTATCTATCTATCTATGTTTATTTCATATCTATCTATCTCTCTAAGCCTGTTCATAAATGAATCTATATATCTCACTACCTAGGTTAGTCTGCTCATATCTATCTATCTATCTATCTATCTATCTAAGCAAGGTTCATTGTTTGTCTATATATGTCTGTAAGTTAGTCTGTTCAAATCTATCTATCTATCTATCTATCTATCTAAGCAAGGTTCATTATGTGTCTATATATGTCTCTATCTAAGTTAGTCTGTTCATATCTATCTATCTATCTATCTATCTAAGCAAGGTTCATTGTTTGTCTATATATGTCTCTATCTAAGTTAATCTGTTCATATCTATGTAATTATTTACCAATCACAATCTGTGTATCTTACTCTATTTCTCTCTATCGAGACCATCCATACTCCAGTATTTTTAAGAAAGACTAAAATACTGAGCAGAGCCTTGTGCCCCGAAGAGACTTGCTACCACTTAGACTCCACTGAAAGACCACTAGTTAACACTAATCTGAAGAATACTCAAGAAGTGAGTGGAGACTTGAGGAGACTTGCTGTCATTCAAACTCCAGTGAAAAACCATCAGCTGACGCTGATGTGAAAAACTCTGATGAGGGAATAATAATAATAATAATAATAATACCAAACAAGTGGTATATGTACAACCCAGAATCCATCAAGAAGAATGAGACGCACAAAGTTCTCTGGGATTTTGAGATAAAAACAGATCACTTAATCTCGGCCAGACGACCAGACCGAGTGATTGTCAACAACAACAACAAAAAACGAGAACCTGCTGGATAATGAACTCTGTCGTCCTTACAGACCTCAGAGTAAAATTAAAAGAAAGCGAAAAGAGAGACAAATATCAAAACCTTGCTACAGGACAAAAAATATATGGAACAGGAAGGTAACGGTGATACCATTTGCAATTGGGGATTTGGAACAGTCCCCAAAGGGCCGGTTAAGGGCCTGGGGAACTTGAAAATAAGAGGACAAGTGGAGACCATCCAAACGACAGCATTATTAAGATTGGCCAAAATAGTGGGACGTGTTCTAGAGACTTGAGGAGACTTGCTGTCACTCAAACTCCAGTGAAAAAAACCATTAGCCAACGCTGGTCTGAAAAACTCTCAAAGGAGGAAAATATAATGGTTTTTTTCCCAAGGCAATTGCTGATGGGCATCATTCAACCTAAAAGATTTTATTTCATTCAAGCTGAAAGTCAATTTTATTATTGAGGTCACTAACAGTTGTCGTTTAAATATGATTAATTGAGACTGCCTTTTTTCCCATCTTGTGTGAAATGAAGCAAACCTTTCTTTCTTTATCAGCCTTTTATTTTTTACTTACTCGTTCATCTAGTTTCTATATTTTTTCTTTCGTTTTATCTTTTTCTTTTCTTTTTTTTTTCTTTCTTTTACTTTACTTTATTTAAAGAAAAACATTTTTAACATTGTGTCAGTGAAAAAAGAATTTTTTTTTCTTTTTTTGCAATTAAATTTCTAACTTATATTTTTTTCTATTCTTTATTTCTTGGCTAGTCTGTCCATATCTATCTATCTATCAATCTATCTATATATATATATATATATATATGTGTGTGTGTGTGTGTGTGTGTGTGTGTGCGTGTGTGTGTGTGTCTATCTATCTATCTGTGACTCTTAAATCTATCTATCTATCTATCTATCTAATATAAACTGCATATCGTAGTCTCTATTTATCTATCCATTTTTCAAAGAATTACCAAGCAACCACTTCTCTCTAGTTTTTTCAGCTTCTATCAATCTATCGATTGATAGATATAAACAGGCAACGATAAATATCCTTAACCTAATGGGTAGAGTGTTCGCCAATGGTCCGGGAGACCTGGGTTCAATCCCACGTCGCGTCATACCAAAGACTTTAAAAATGGTACTTGATACCTACTTGCTTAATACTCAGCAATATAAGGTACGTATCAAGGAAAAAGTGGAGGAATCCAGGGAAAAGAGTAGCGCTCTCCCCTACACCTCAGTGTAGTAGCTATTGAAAATGGAGCCTTCTGGTCGCTCTCGAATACGGGCGCCAACTTTACTTACTTATTAGCTAAAGAATTGTACACACACGCGCGTACGCGCTTACACACACATTTGATTTCCACTTTTATTTTTATTTTTATGCTTATAATTTTTTTTCTAACTTTAACTTTTAATTCTTTATTTTTTAATTCCTTTATTTTATGTTCTGCATACAAACTGTAACTCCGCATTTGCTACTCTGCGACAAGAGAGAAGCATGTAAACAGTCATCTGACGAGACGGAGAGTATAGTAATATTCTCCGCCGAAATAAATTTATTATGACGACTTAACCGAGTTTGAGTCTCCATCAAATTGTACTATATATATATATTTATATATATATATATATACGAGGGGCATATGATAAGTTTCCAGACTTTATTCGTATGGGCACTTTTATTGATAGTACACACATGAAACTCTAGTCCCCTTCGAAATAATCTCCTCCAGCTGCAATGCACTTGTTGTACCGTTCCAACAACTTCTGGAACGCCCCATGAACGTCCTATTGTGTGAGCGTGTCAATGACCTTCGTCATAGCCTTTTTCATCACCTCAATTGTCTCATAACAACGGCCTCTGAGCTTGGGGAATAACCAAAAGTCACAGGGACCAACGTCAGGACTATAGAGAGGATGAGGAACTGTCTTGATGCCCATCTTGGTCAAATAGTCTGTGACAAGGATGGAGTTGTGGACTGGTGCATTGTCCTGATGGAAATGCCACTGACCCGATTTGAAGAGTGCTGGCCTCTTCCGACAGAATCTCTTGCTAAACTCCCTTAAAACCTCAGCATAGTAACCCTAACTCTAACCCTTTGGCTAATCAACTCTGGTCTATTGACTTCCTTACTCCTCCGACACCTTTCATCATCCCTCAGAGACTCCCTGCCTTCCTTGAATTTCTTATGCCACTCAAAAACTGATGCTCGATTAATGCTCCAAAAGTAGTCTGAAGTATTCCATACGTTTATGTGGCATTTTTTCCAAGTTTAAAACAGAATTTTATTGCATATCGTTCTTCTAAAGTGTCAGATTTTTGAAATTCACCAGCTGTAACAATCAGGCTTTAGTAGGGTGTATTCCAATTCCTGTTGTAACTGTTCATTTGAACCTGAAATCATAAAAATTGGTCAGTCATCTCATAAGATGTATAGCAATAACATACTGAATTTACAAGAGTCTCCGACAATTTTAAATGCCCATACGAAACAAGTCTGGAAACATATCGTATGCACCTCGTATATATATATATATATGTGTGTGTGTGTGTGTGTGTGTGTGTGTGTGTGTGTGTGTGTGTGTGTGTGTGTGTGTGCAATGTTATTTTTGCTTATAAGGTTATATACATACATACACACACTTGTATATTCATATATTTGCTTAAAGAGTTTTATTGCTGTAAAGTTTGGTTAGCAATAATACTGAATGATATTCGTTTCAATTATAAAATGTCCCACGAGATAAAATCAAATCATGGTATCGTTGATTTACAAAATATTTAACTTTATAAAAATTCGTCCGGGCCGTATTTATTTGTGGGGGGAGGGGGAGTATTGTATGTTGCTATCCAAGAGTGTATTTGTATATTTTCATATTATGATCCCAAATTTAGAAACAAACAAACATTTTTCGTTCAAAATATCTCGATAAGAAACAAAATTTCTCCAAGATAACAAACGAAAATATCTTACGCTTAGCCTAAGACGCATGAGTATATAAATAAATAAATAATCCTGACTGGAAAGACGAATTCACGATTCTTGCCTGTGAGTGAGTGATTATATCTACGCCATGTCGAGTCCACTGAGCTATTCGACCGATACTTAATCTTCAATGTTTTTGACATTAAGGAGGTAAAACTTATAAACGAGACGGCGAAACAAAAGATGAGTACCACGTGACTTCAACCTCCATTAAAAAAATCACTTTAATGTCTCACAGCGCGGAAAGCAGACGATAGAATGAAAGTGATTTCCCTCCATGTTAAAATAAAAATGAAAAATAAAATTACAAAAAAAAAGAAACTCTTAAAAACGCCTGGTGTACTCAATGAATAAAAGCTTTTGACTAAATCCTTCAATATTCTTTAATAATTCTATTTTATTTTTTCCTCCATTTTTTTATTTATTTATTTGTTTGTTTGTGTATTTCTCGTTAATCCTTTTCTCTCGCTAGCCTTTCCCCCCTCAAAGATTAGGATTCCAGGGGATATCCTTTCAAAAATCCTGACCTATATTTTCCCTTATTTTTATCTGTGTTAAAATTTCGGTCGCAGGAAGAGGAAGGAGCAAAGGAAAGGCGGTTTATTTATTTATTTGTTTAAATGATTTTCAGCTTCTACCGCTTTTAAACAATACGTCAGAAAGAATAAGCGTATTTCTTACATTAAGCTTAATTTATTGAATCAATTTTGTTCTGGGTTTAGCACATGCGAAATCTTGCGTTATTATCAATGTCAGCATCATCATAACCTTTATTTTTCTGCTATCATCATTATTATTGTAACGGTCATTAAACGACCACTTAAAGGTACCTGACCTTTTTGGCCTGATGATTGAACTCACAGACGACAATAATAACCATTACACCACGAGGACACCCCCGTATTAGTCTTTCGTGGGCTACCTTATTCCATAGATAAGTTCAAATTTAGTCCATTGTATATTTGTATATGTATATATATATTTTCCCTTAAAGAAAACAACAATCAGTTACATTAAGATAATGAATTTATATCCATCCTGTTAAAAAGCACTGATATAAATCAATGCTCTAAAAAATTAACGTCTTCAGATGAACAAGAAAATGGATTAAAATATTTTTTTCACATTCACAATCAGACAAGAAATAAACAACCTTATTTCTCCTATATAAAAGTAACCATTGAACTTCAAGTAACAGTGGGGTGTCCTCGTGTAATGGTTAAAGCGATGGACTGCAGAATCGTAGTAAGCGAGTTCGAACTCCAGTCGCGCTATTACGTTTACTTTCGGACAAATACCCTTGGGAAAGGTATAAACCACCTTATCCTCTCAGATATGGGTTAAATAGTACCACTACTGTTCTTCTAGGAGAATAGCTTTGGCATTAGATAACCTACCAAGGTTGATATGCCATTAAACAAAGAAACCAAACCAAATCAAGTAACAGTAAGTATCAACTTATTAATGCATGTAAAAGAACATCTGGTGTCATCATACTTCAAATTTAACAGTGGAAAATTTTACAGCTGCAATAAAACATATCTAAACAATTAAACACATATATAAAAAATATTATTCAGATATATCAAATTTTAGCACAGTGGAAGATAGGCAATCTAAGATAGCCTGGCAAACAATAAACGAAGTGAGTAGAAGGAAGAGCACAACCAAAGCAAAATTGAAAGCCGCAAACCAACAAGAAAGAATAAAACTGTGGAAACAGCATTTCGAAAATCTACTAAGAAACCCACCGAAAGTTACGCATGAACTAATCACCAGAATTATTAGTAAGCAATTGGACATTAAACTAGGACCGTTCACGAAAGAAGAACTCAACTCGGTTCTTAAAAAAATTAAAAATTGGAAAGCTGCAGGGTTTGACGAGATTCCTCCAGAAGTATGGAAGACCACACAATTCGACGACATACTGCTCCGACACTGCAACGCAGTCTATAATCAAAATCCGATAGACAGGTGGATGAAGGGATGCATCCTCCCCTTCCCTAAAAAGGGTGAACTCGGATTAGCCAAGAACTACCGAAGCATAATACTCACATCCATAGCAGTCAAAATTTACAATGCCCAACTACGAAACTGCATAGAACCCAAAATTGACAACATTCTTAGGAAAAACCCAAATGGCTTCCAAAGAAATAGATCCACATCCTCACAAATATTGACCATAGTAGAATCCTCGAAGGCGTACGGGCAAAAACCTACAAGCGACATTACTATTTGTCGACTTTACCAAGGCCTTCGATTCTATTCAAAGAGGGGAGATGGAACAAATCCTATTAGCATACGGCCTACCAAAAGAAACCGTAGCAGCAATAACGATTCTCTATAGAAACACCAAACTGAAAGTACGTTCACCGGATGGAGACACAGAATACTTCGACATTGTAGCAGGAGTACTACAAGGGGACACACTAGCCCCATACCTCTTTTTATCATCTGTCTAGACTACGTGCTTAGAACAGCGATCGATAAAATCAGAGAAAACAGCGATGACATAGCGATACTGGCAAATACACCCAACCAAGCCGAAACACTACTGCATAGTTTGGAACGAGCCGCCGCGGGCATTGGTCTCCATGTCAATGCACACAAAACTGAATATATGTGCTTTAATCAAGCAGGCGACATTTCCACACTAGACGGAACCACTCTGAAACTGGTAGACAAATTCACCTACCTAGGAAGCAGTGTCTCATCAACCGAAAAAGACATCGACACGCGGCTAACGAAGGCATGGACAGCTATCGATAAGCTATCGATCATATGGAAATCAGACCTGACCGATAAAATGAAGCGCAGTTTCTTCCAGGCAGTGGTCGTGTCGATACTGCTGTATGGATGCACCACTTGGACGCTAACAAAACGGCTGGAGAAGAAGCTTGACGGCAATTACACAAGAATGTTGCGAGCAATATTGAATAAGTCCTGGCAGCAACACCCCACAAAGCACTAACTATACGGCCACCTGCTTCCCATCACGAAAACCATCCAAGTTAGACGAACCAGACATGCAGGACACGGCTGGAGAAGCAGAGACGAGCTCAGAAGTGATGTACTCCAAAGGACCCCCACATATGGCCGAACAAGGGCAGGACGACCAGCTCGAACATACATACAGCAGCTACGTGAGGATACGGGGTGTAGACCTGCCAGAGGCGATGAACGATAGGAGATGTGGCGAGAGAGAGAGTCAAGGATATCCGTGCTAGCGGCACGGCATGATGATGATGATATATATATATATATAACGAATTGAGTACCCCGGCATCCGATTGCTGAAAATGTAAACGGGCGAAATTTTATGCATATTCGTTAATTCTTGTGCTGACGTTGAGTCGCTGGGTTACTGGGGATATGTCATCAGCCTGACATAATGTTAGGCAGGTTTCGATTCCGGCTTGGAGTGTCTTGCGTGTTTAGCCACACTGAAGAATGGTGATACAAAGAAACAATCAATCTGCGGATAACAATATATATATATATATATATATATATATATATATATATATATATATATATATATATTCAGTTTAATTAATAATCAAACATGCCTTACAATCAATCTCCTCAAAATAGGTAAAAGATCGCCAAGCAAATCTCCAGAAAGTAAACACACCTGGAGTTTGGAATACGCCAACTGTATCTCCCCCAGAAAAGGTAAGCGTGCCTGCAAAATGAGGAATCCTAATTATGACACAAAACATCGGGAGGTGAGACTCCAGTTCCGAAGTTCTGGGGTATGTGGAGACACCACTTCATAGCCGTTATTCTCAGGTTCAATCTGACTCAGAGATGAAACACTTTTAAAGCCCCCATCTCTGGACCACATAGATCTTTTTGAAAATTATTCAATGTAGATAGCATTACTTGATTCGATATAAATGTGTACAAATTATTCGGTAATTTCATAATATATATAAATATATATACACATAAACATATATATATATATATATATATATATATATATATATATATATATATATATATATCAAGTAAATAAGGACTGTGAATATCCACAGAATGAGAGCTCAATGCACGGCTTTTTAATACAAAATATACCTGCAGAGCAAAATATATATTTTTTGTTTAAAAAAAAAATTTAGAAATAGTATTCCATTTCCATAATAGATCTATTTCACATATTCAAGCTCGTAAGATGGAATTCAAATAGATGATTGGTTGGTTAGTTGTTTGGGCTTAATGGCATCTCAACTTTTGTAGGCTATTTAATGCCAAATCCATTTTTATACAAATAATCAGTTCTATTTTAAACAATTCAGTTAAACATGAGTACTCAGTTTAATTGTCAAAAACATTTCTATTTCAGCTATTTAGTTTAGTCAAATAGTTGTATCAAACAATTCAGTTTAGTATAAGTATAGTTTTTGTTTACACAGTTAAATGTCAAAACAGTTCTATTTTAAACGATTCAGTTTAGTATAAGTACGCAGTTTAGTTCTATTTGACTCATAGATAGGGTCCTACCAGGTGTGACCACTTCGGGCGGGAGTAAATCTAGGAGAGATGGCAATGAAGAGGTGGTCCGTGTTCCCCAAAGCTCCAGTATTACTGGAACAACGCCATCAGATTGTTTAGTGTCATATCTAGGACACTTGTTGGTGAGGGTGGGTCTTACCTCGTTGCAGAGGTGCCCTCGATGTATTCTACAGCCCAGCCGACTGGGCAAAATTCAATTGGAGTTTGCGTTGACCACTCATTCTTTGGATATTCATTGTCCTTATATATATATATATATATATCGTCATCCACAGACAGACTCTTTCGTTCTATCGGAACTCTTCCGTATGGCCAGACAGGCTAGATTCCCGAAGCTGGGATTGAAACCTGGCTGACTGAAACGCCAATCCAAGATTCTACCACTCAGCCACGAGGAAACCAACGCAGGCGAAGGAAATTTAAACGCTTATGTATCACATTTATTTTTGTTTATCCACTTAACGGCTACCGAGAGCTCAATTCATTTGAAGCGCCTTGCTTTACGCAAGTGGCAACCATTACTTCCTTCGCTAGAGAGCTCAACCCCACAGGGGTAGGGGAACAATATATTGTCATCCACAGACAGACAGTTTCGTTCTATCAGAACTCTTCAGTGTGGCTAGACAGGCTAGATCCCCGAAGCTGGGATCGAAACCTGGCTGATTAAAACGCCAATATATATATATATATATATATATATATATATATATATATATATATATATATATTGTAAATTTAATAAACTTAAAAAATAAACAATGATTCCTATTTCAATGAAGGATTTAGGCAAGGACTACTAACAGGGGGCACTAATGTTAACACAAGAAACTTTGCTTTACCTAGGAGACACATAGCTGGATAGAGAGATTTGTCCAGGAATAACAACATTATTAGTACACCTTCTGACAAAGGTGATGGTGTTGTCATGATAGATTTCACTAATAACAAAAAGATAGCAGAATTATTAGATCACAAAAACACACACGAAAAAATTTCTCTACAAACCATTAATAAAACTGTTGGGTATCACCTACCTTTTCAGCATACTGAGTTGTTCCATCTGGCATATATGGTAGTAGCGGAGATCAATTTGGGAATAAGCCTACGAGTCAGACCAGAAGAGCCGTTTCTATTGTTGAAGTATGTCATAACTCTATCACTAATCCTATGTTCTTATTACTAACAATTTCTCTCTTGTAAATACTCTTTCCTGTAAATATAACTATTTTCCTCTAATACCGTGGTTTGTCTTATTATTACTACTACTTGTGTTCACTAACCAGAACACAACAAAAGCTATAAACGTTTTTAATGAGTCTTATAAGAAATAAATCACAAAAAAAGACAAATTTTCATCTTTATTTGATTATCATCCCACAATACCTAAGGTCTTTCTAAAACCCATAAATCTGGAATTCCTCAAAGACCAATTATTCCTGCCATTGGATCTGCTCTGCATTACATCGCAAAATCTTTAGCCAAAATGTTATCCTTCTTCTTTGGCACGATTGGCAATTTTCCATGATCTACTCAACAAAATCAATGATTTAAATATGGAAAACAAGTCCCGGGCCAGTCTCGAAATAAAATCATAATAGAACAATATTCCACTTAAAAATTATTTTAACGATTTCCGTTATCTAGATTATATATTACGTATATATATCCATGGAATAATGACCTAACAAAAAATATGGCGAGATTAAACAATATTGAACCTAGCATTGGTTTTACTTCTGACATAAAAAAAAATAACAACACCTTACCTTTCTTGGAGATTTTAATAATAAATGATAACAATAAATTATAATTTAAACTTCGTCACAAAATCACAAATAAAAATGACCGTACACATTTTTACTCGCATCATAACACCAAAATAAATAAATCATATTTTTTTTTTAGTGGGGGGGGTTCTATTTAGGATTTGCACCCCCAACTTTTTAAATGATGAATTTGACTTTATGGAAACTTCCTTCACGCAGCTTCAATATCCTAAAACTTCTATAAATCATGCCAAAATAAAAGCTCTCAAAATTCACAAACATAAACGTCCTCGGTTGATTGAAAACAATAATTTTTTCCAGTTATAATTCGTAATATAGTTATATCATGTTATCCAACAATTCAAACACAAAGATCATAGAAAAAAATTAGTGACCTTAGAATTAGAATAGTCTCTAACTTTTCAAAGAGGATTAGGAATTTGATAATTAAGATTAAAATAGCCACATCGAATCCAGAGCTGGGTTTTATGAAATTCTATATCTGGATTGTATAAGAAAATATGTTGGTGAATCTTCTCATAGTTTCAATAAACAAATTTACAAACACACGGGGGATTTAAAAAAGAGGGAACATAAATAACGGTTTGGTCAAATATAATTCAACAACTTTAATTTTAAAGATTCTAAAATGTTTGTATATATGATAAAAAAAAACGCCGGAAAATTGTTAAATCAAGTATCATTTCAAACCACAATATCATCAAATAGGGATCGAGATTTTTTTTTTTTTTTGTCAAACCGTCTCCTTCTTTGTTCAGATTGGTGATAAAAGTTACAAAATTCCTTATCTAAAATAATTCAGCCTCATTGTTTGTGTATACTTAGATAGCTGAATAGACAATGGAATTAAATCGAGATAGAAAGAAAAAAAGCTGATAAAGACAGAGAGATATGTTATGGGATGTTTATAATAGGTAGATAGAAAGTAAATAATAGATAGATAGATAGATAGATAGATATGTACATTTAGATAGATAGAAAGATAGATAGATAGATATGAAAAGATTGGGATAGATAGATTGATAGATAGATAGATAAACTTTGGAACGCTAATTACTTTACACAAATTTAAAACAGAATGTTACGAACGGAAATCAAATGTTTTATAACTTTCTCAACTTAATCGTTTCATTTAATAACTAACACACCCTGACGTTTGCCCAGTCGGCTGGGGTTGTAGAATATACTGACTGCACCTCTGCAGAGAGGTACCCCCCAAAACAACGAGTAAATATGGTTTATGGGTAAAATATGGGTAAATATGTACATCTCAATCATGAATTTTCTAAAGTTGTTCAATTTATCTTAGATTTCTGGTGGATTGGCATCTTAGGTCTACAAGCAAATGTTAGCACTTGTTAGCTAAAGTTAACCATTTGCTTGATTTAGAGGCCCAATTATCCTTGCTGCAAATCTAGGGTTCGCTTTCCTCCCTTCATGGCCCTTTCACTCATTGTTGTTACCTTATCGTAGACTTTGATACCAGAATCTGTGGCTATGACAACTGGAAATGACAGCTTGTAACCTGCTGGTTTGTGGTTGTGGTTTCCAAGGACCAAGAAGGGGTTTCAATGACAATAATCAGAAAATCTTACGCTCCTTATGTAAACAACATTGGATATACGTGGCAGGCTCTTGAAGAGTTTTCGTTAAGTTTTACTCTCTCTCTCTCTCTCTCTCTCTCTCTCTCTCTCTCTCTCTCTCTCTCTCTCTCTCTCTTTATGCATTGAGCTCGATGAAGAGGTTGAAATTCCATTGAGTCGTCTTTGTTGTTTAGATAAGTGTCCACATTTCAGAAGGCGCTCATGGCGTAACGGCTTTTGTCGTAAGTGGAACCGTTGACCGGAGTTCAAACCCCGAACAATGCAGTTAGCATTTAACTTCAAGCTAATACTCCTGGGAAAGGCATGAATCCAGCAATATCTATTCTAGCTGTGAGTAAATAGTTGAGCAGACTTGGATCTTAAACCTTAAAAAGTACAATAAAAAAATAAAAGATTTCAATAAATCGTCGAAAATAAAGTTAGGCTAGGTTTCTTTGTTTAATGGTATATCAACCTTTGTAGGTTATTTAATACCCATGGTATTCTCCTAGAAGAACAGTGGTGATACTATTTAACCCATAGCTGGGAGGGTAAGAGGGTTCATACCTTTCTCAAGGGTATTTGCGCAAAAGTGAACGTAATAGCGCGACTGGAGAACGAACTCGCTTACTAAGATTCCGCAGTCCATCGTTTTAATCATTACATCACGAGGACACCCCCAAAAAGTTAGGATTAAAATGAAACATTTAGAAATGAATAAAATCTTGGCATTGAATAACCCATTTGGAATTGATATGCCGTTAAGCATATAAACCAAACCAAATAAACGAATCAAATTTCGGCATTAAATAACCCATTGGGAATTTATCTACCGTTGAGGAAATAACCAAACCAAACACAACAAAGAAATAAAATTTCGGCATTAGATACCCAACAAGGAGTTGATATGCCATTAAGCAAATAAACTAAACCATTACAAATTAATCAAATTTTGGCATTAAATGTACCATAAAGAGTTGATATGACGTTAAACAAATAAACCAAACCAAACCAAACCAAACCTTTACAAATTAATTAAACTTCGGCATTTAATAACCCGTAAGGGGTTGATATGCCACTAAACCAGTAAACCAAAGCAAATGAATTTAATTTCAGCATTAAATAACCCAAAAAGTGTTGGCATGTCATTAAACAAGTAATTCAAACTAAAACAAAAAAATTAATCCCATTTCTGCACTACATGACCCATAGGGTATTGATATGCCATTAAGCAATCAAATCCAGCGATAATAACCATTTGGCCACGCGCATGCGCCTCCACGAAAATTTGATCTTGTCATGAATGGTTCGCGTCAGGGACTTTCTGCACACACATAATGACAGAAACGGTTGATAGTCGTGATTGATATTTGTGGGCGAGACGTATCATCCAAAAGATCAGGTGCCTTAACAATATCACAAATGGTGGGGCACCGTGAGGTTAAAATGGCGGCTACGCTTGGCCGTTAGCGATTGTGAGATCACAGAGTTAAAAGAGAAGTGTTTATTGTTCTAAAAGAGGGGGGTAGGGTGGAGATTGTTACGATTGAGTGAAGCCGTGTAAGGGATGCACAGTGTAAATCACACGAGAGAGATGAATTTAACCGACAGATGTGCCATTGTCATGGTAAGGTAGAAGCTTTGTGTGTGTGTGTGTGTGTGTGGGGGGGGGGTCTTATGGGAGATGAGGGTGTGAGGAAAAGGCTAGAGCTTTTGATTGGACTGTCATTGCTACGTACTGAATATACGGGCTTCATCACACTTTTTCATGTGTTTCATCCTTGTTCAATGTTGATTCATTTTGTATCTGTCTGTGTGTCACTCTCTTAATTATGAATATGCAAATTGACAGATATGAACAGACACAGATACAAGTTAAACAATTAATATATATATATGCATACATATATATATATATATATATATATATATATATATAAAGATGGTTCTTGTCGGTCCAAAGAAAGAATAAGGATATATTTAGAATTAGATGGGCCACGAAGAGATTTGTATTTTTGGAATTTATTATTTATTATATTTATTATTTATTATTATTTATTAGAAATAAATTCAAAAAATACAAATCTCTTCATGGACCATCTTATTATATATATATATATATATATATAAGATAACCAAGAAATAAAAAAATAAGCGAATAAATGGATTGATTAATATATATAAATATATGTATATGATAACCAAGAAATAAGAAATAAATGAATGAATGAATATATATATATATATATATATATATATATATATGTGTGTGTGTGTGTGTGTGTGTGTGTGTGTGTGTGTGTATTATTCGGTCCAGTTAAACCGGAGTCGGGAATAATCCCGTCAGCACAAAAAATCATTCAACTATGAACATTTAAATTTTCCTGGAAAAGAGCTCAATGTAACTGACTTCACAAAGCGATAATTTCTTTAAGAAAACCAAGAACCGTTCACATTAGGAATAAAAATTTATTTCCATCCTGTTATGGGTATTGATATGAATCAATAACACCAAAAATAACAGGACTTCTTCAGATCCAATGGATAAAATAATTCAAGAAAAATAAATAAATAAATTGATTAATTGATACTAATGATAGTACATAAGAGTGGTGGTGGTGACACCAACTGTAATAGGTGTACTTGGAATTGCCCCTAAAAAAGCTTGGAAAAAGGATTAGAAATACGAGGAAGAGACCATCAAAGAACAAAGCTCTGCTGAGATCGTTAAGAATAGTGAGACGAGTCATGGACAACTAAGACGACTCACTGTCATTCAAATTTCATTGAAAGACCATGGTCTAACGCTAATGTGTAAAACATAATAATAATAATAATAATAATAATAATAATAATAAGAAGAAGAAGAAGAAGAAGAAGAAGAATGAGATACATAAAATTATCTGGGATTTTGAGATGCAAACAGATCCCGTAATACCGACCAGAAGATTAGATCTAGTGATAATTATATAAAAAAAAGAGACAACCAGCCGAATATTGGACTTGGCCGTCCCGGAGGATCACAGAGTGAAAGTCAAAGGAAATAAAAAGATAGACAAGTACTTAGACCTAGCGAGAGAACTAAAAAAGCTGTGGAACATGATAATTGTAAGTGGCGTGCTTGGAACGGTCTCCAAAAGCTGGGGGCGGAAGATTTAGGAATCGGAGGAAGAGCGGAGACCATCCAGACTACTACATTAAGATTAGCCAGAATACTGAGCAGAGTTCCGGAGACTTGTGGAGACTTACTATCTCTCACACTGTAACATATTGACCCTCGACCGAGCCGTCAATCAAGAGATGCACCTGTGTAAATAAGTGGAAGAACAGCAGAAACAGATGGATGTCAGACAATTATATAACCAGGTGCCCGAGGCGGTTCGAGCTAGTTGGAGTTGAAGTCAGTTGGAGACAAGATGCCGAATTGAGAGCCAGCGGCAGACAGAGGGCTTTGGACCCTCAGTGACCCATGGTTGAGCAACCAAGCCAAGATAAGGAAGAAGTGCTGCTATGGTCGAAAGAAGAACTTTGGGTCAAAATAACAGTCTATACTTTTCTCCAGCTCATCCCTCACACACAGGAAACATCACCCTTTCGAGAATAAAGTGTGCGAGATATATTTTTATAAAGAAGTGTGTTCGTTCGTTCACTGAAGTTCGTCATTATTGTTGACTATGTTTCCGCTTATCTTTGTATTATGTATATGTATGTGGCTATAAAATAACACTTCAATGTCATAATCATCATCATCATGTCGTGCCGCTAGCACGGATATCCCTGACCCTCTCTCGCCACTTTTCCCTATCGTTCATCGCCTCTGGCAGGTCTTCTGGGCTACATCCCGTATCCTAACACAGCTGCTGTATGTATGTTCTAGCTGGTCGTCCTGCCCTTCCTCAGCCATATGTGGGGGTCCATAGGAGTACATCACTTATGAGCTCGTCCCTGCTCCTCCTGCGTGCCTGGTTCGTCTAACTTGGATAGTTTCCTGATGGGAGACAGGTGGCCTTATAGTTGGTGCTTTGTGGGGTGTTGCTCTCCTGACTTGTTTAATATTGCTCGCAACATTCTTGTGTATTTGCCGTCTAGCTTCTCCTGCCGTTTAGTTAGCGTCCAATTGGTACATCCATACAGCAGTATCGACACGACCGCTGCTTGGAAGAAACTGCAAGACCATCAATTAAGACTAGTGTGAAAAACTCGCCTGGAGTAATATAATAATTAGTGTGGAATAACCATAATGATACCAATTACAACAATAATAATACAAATACAGGCGTTACGAACGAGTTCATTTCTTTCAAACTTCAGTCCTTGGCGACACGAGGAGAGAGACACAAATCATAAAAACCTATCTTAACCATACTATACTGACTCCTCTTATGGTGTCTAAGATCTCAGTTCATCTCTGCCGGTCGAGACCCAAACTGATCTGCTTTGATCAAATCCGAAAAACCCAGCCGTGCACTTCAACCGTCGAACATCAACTAGTCGTCTTTTTAAAATTCTCAAATTCTCAGGACCATCTCTTCCGGGTACGACGTCACCCACCCACTCAATTAACCCCAGAGCCCGTACAGACCCATAACCTGTCGGGGGGTTTATAATTCAAGATGATGATTGTCATATCCTTTCCACGCGGGCGTCATCTGACTATGGCATCTGAACTAAGAGACACCGAGTAGTTCAAAGTCTTACCAAACTATTATTAATAGAATATAATTAACGAAAAATGATTAATATAAAAAAATCATTACCTTTATTATATAACATTAGAACTTTGGGATAAAAACGATGGTCTAGGTTTAAATCACAAAAAATAAAAAAAATTGTCATCTTGGGGATATTTCTGTGCCAACAGACCACAGTGTGAAAATGAAAGTGAAAGAAGGTTAAAATCCAGACATTGCCAGTCGGATGATAAAAGCCGTGAAACTAGAGAATGACAGTAATATCAGCCGTAGTTGGGGCTCTTGGAACAGTCTCAAAGAACCCAGAAGTTAGATTCAATGAACTGGAAGTTAGAGGAAGAATCCAAGCTACAGCATCGCTAAAATCGACTAGAATACTTGGAGGAGTCCTTGTGACGTGAGGAAATTTGCTGTCACTGAGATGCAAGTGAAAATCTCATTTAAAACTGGTGTTAAAAACTTGCTAGGAATAAGATAATAATAAGTGAAGACGCTTGGAAATAACAATTAAACACGAGAGTATATAATTTTATAGATTACACAATCACAATAACAACACATACTCAAACTAGTTTACCCTTCCGAACAAAACTATATATATATATATATATTACTGATCTGAGTACTCTTTCTTTAAAGATATAGCAAAGTACATTTCTGAAATAAGGGAGAGAAAAATAATTTAAGAGGGTATTTTCAGGAACTCTTGGATAAATTTCTTAACAGAATTTGATCTGTAAATAGATATCGTGTTCATAGTGTATACGTACAATGCAAAGAACCTTACAATAAATATCCAGACTATTGACCTCATCTTTATTGGTATACTTACAACTTTTCGGCCGATATGTCTTTCGGCCTTCTTCAAGTGTTTCATGTCGAACTCCAGAGTCCATACAGAATCTCGAACAGAACCCTTCATTTGAACCACAGGGATAGACTGTTCCAATTCTATCAACCATGACCGGGTACAAATGTTAAATTATAGTAAGTATTTCTTATTATTTTTACCTGCTGTTGGGATTGAACCTAAAACCTCCAGATGATTGAACTCAAAATAACTGGCTGCTGTAACTAAGACCTTTTTTTTGTTTCTGTTTTTGTCTCTTGTTTTTTGTTTTGTGTATTTATTATTTTTTTATTTTTTATTTTTTTTTTTTTTTTGGTACTTGTTTGCATATTGTTCCAGTCTCTGAATTGCTGCGTCTACACTTTACTTAACACTGGCAAGTCCTCTTCTTCCTTCTTTTATAATTACGTAGTCTATGTGTGCTCGTGTTTTATATCACTCGAGAGAGTTACTTGTAGAGTGAAAGCAAGCATATTTTTCTTCACTTCTTGCATAGCATACCAACTCTTTAAAAACTGTCTCAAAAATAACTTTTCTTCATAAAAAAAACTTTTTTCTTGTGACGATGAACAAAGGTCGGAACTACTCGAAAACAATGAAAAATTAAATTACTGCAAATAATTATTCCTGTTTGCCTTATCATTTTTGTTCATCTCTTTCCCTCCCTATATATATATATATATATAAAGAGAGAGAGAGAGAGAGAGAGAGAGAGAGAGAGAGAGAGAGAGAGAGAGAGAGAGAGATGGATATTAACATAAGGCATAACAAACAAATAATAACAATTATAATAATAAGCTGAAACGAAAATATTTTTAAAAAATAGGATTAAAACACATTTGAGACTTTTTGAAATTACAATATTTCAGCCCGAAATCTATTCGACTGATTCATGTTATTAGGAGGATTTCGTTTGTTTTTTTCGGACTGATTTTCATGGGCCTAAAATAACTTGGTACATTATCATTATTATTATTAACATTCTCATGAACACGGTCAATTTTTTGTATGCAAATCAACATTTTCCGGGAAAAAAATAAAACAAAACAGTGGAAGTCAGTGACCTGCTTTAAATATACGCCTTACTCTATTTGGGCGCCGGAGGGTGTCTTCAGTGACGTGTTTTGCTTGGGTCACTGGAGAATTTCGGGTCTTTCAACATCATACTCCCCTCACCCAGCAGATCCTATCAGCGATGATCAGTCTCTGATACGCCCTCCAGTTTACACAAAAGGAGAGAAAAAATTCTGGCTATTTATTCATTAGAACGATTATAGACCACTCATTATTATTAATGATAGTTCAACTCAAAACGTTGAGTCAAACCAAAGTCAAGGGCAAATGACTTGTTCTGAGAGAATTTTTATAGCTTGGAAATCAATAGATTTGAGAGAATAGCTCTTCGGGCAAAGCCACAGATAAATATATATATTTGCCTACACCTCCACATGAACAGGATGCAAGATAAGGTCATTTTTAAACGGGGTTAACAGTACTAAATTCAGAGTTTTTCTCAGACTAGTTAAAGAGTCCAACCCACCCTACTATTTACCCATAGGAAAATAATTGGATTCACCCTTTTCCAAAAGTGTTATTGCTACGTGAAAAGTAAACAGTCTCACCTAGAATTTGAACTTGTGTCGTTGTATCCATTACACCGCGAACACCTCCTTATATATATATAAAGAGAGAGAGAGAGAAGGAGGGAATCATTTTTTAAGTCTTAGATATGACTAGACCTGAGATTGAACCCCAGGTTCCTCGACCATTGTAAACACTCTAACCGTTATGCCAAAAGGGATCTACTTATTTTTAGACTGTTACATATTCATCTTTTTATTGCTGATGTTCATTGCTCTGATGAATATGCTCATAAATTCTTTTGGTTTGAGTAAATTTAATCCAAATTCCACTTATTGGCATTATCTCTTTGGAATCATTTCGTCTACGTTCGAGAATTTTCGTTGATTCCTGATACCTTTGGCCCAAGAAACGCCTTCCCAAGACGACCCAACACTAACTAAAAGTAAGTTTTGAATCATTTAAATTTCAGGAGACAACAATAACAGCAAAATGGAACTTGAATTTGGAAAAAAAAAACATGGAGACATGATTCTTCTTCTTCTTCTTCTTCTTCTTCTTCTTCTCGTAAATCTTCTGCTCTTTTTCTTCGTCATCGTTTTTTCCTCGTCTTTCTAATTTCTTCTTCTTCCTCTTTCCTCCTTCCCTTGATCTTCTTTTCTTCTTTTTCTTCATCATTTTTTCTTTTTCTTCTCTATCTTCTTTCCTTCGTCTTTCTTAACTCTTCTTCTTCACGTACTATTTTTCATCTTTATCATATTCCAGTGGCACATCTTCAGTTCTTGTTGTTCATCATCATTTTTTAATTTTTCTTTTTTTCTTCTTCCTTTTCCTCCCCTTCTTCTTCTTCTTCTTCTTCTTCTTCTTCTTCCTTATTATTATTATTATTATTGTTATTATCTAAAATGCATGGTTAGCCTTTAGATTCGCTTGCAGATCTTAAGGGCAATACTGCTTAGACCTTCCTCATCACACCGCAAATATCTGTAGTCAGAAAAGTCACCTTCTTCCCTCTTTCGCCCTCAGGCACAAACAGCGTTCATCATGAAACATATGTCAAAGCTTGAAATTTGGGAATCTTTCTTTTTCCTTTTTCTTTGTCTTTTTTAAATTTGACTTTTTTTTCCTTTTTCTTTTTTTTTTTTTTTTTTTGTAGTCTTCACTATTTATTAAAATGTATATTTTGAAAAAAAAATTAGTGGAAGACACAATTCTAAAATTTTCAAGTTTGATGTTTGTCTTTTATTTTATTTATTTTTTTTTTTTTTTGTTTTTGACTGGGATGGGAGTGTTATGGCAACATTTTTTATTCCCACTATTTCGCCCATACAGCAAATATGCAAGTACGGTTTTAAAAATCTGCCTTCATTTTCTTCTTTTTAAAAAATTTTTGTGAGATTTGCATGCTAAAGGCCTCGAAGCTGCGAATAACGACATATATTTTTTAAAATATACATTTAAGTATATATCTGTGTGTGTGTGTGTGTGTGTGTGTGCTTTCGCGCGTAAAGTGAAGTAAAATTCTTGACAATTCCAAAATTATATATTCTGAAATAACTTCCCGCGTTTGACCGGCGGCTCCATTGAGAGAACTCGAAAATTTGAAGATGTTAAAATTATTTTTTGAATTGAAAAACAAAAGCTGATTGGTCCGCCCTGTCGGGCAGGCTTAGAATACGCAGGCTATATTTCCTGTGTGTCATGGGTATGACACTTAACTGTATGTGATGGTGCGGCCTCAGTTCTACAGATATGAGAGGTGTGTAGTACCTCTTCATTGTCATTACTCCCAATTCCACTTTGACCCGGAGCGGTAGTAGTAATTTACTAAGCTTTTTGCTTAGATGTAGCACAAGGCTGTATAAATGGGACCCCCGATTAGACTTGAACTCTCTCGTGTAGATTTGCTAGTGTAGTTTGCTAACCATTACACCACCTAAGGTGCCCAGAGTGGTAGAACCTGTTTGGGTCACATCTATGGGTCAAATAAACCTGCTTAAAAATTATCCGTTTTCGATTAAAGTAATATTATATGACGGTAAATGATTTGGATTAATCAGTCTGGTTTGGTTTTATTTTTGACATATCAATCTTTGTCGGTTATTTCATGCCAAATACTTTTTATGCATATACACTAAATATACAATTTCTAAACACATTTTGTAGAAAACATTTTTAAACGAGCCTAAACTCATTTTTTTCACACAGTTAAATGGTTTCACTAATTTCATTCCAACATGAATAATTCTATTTTATTATTTGGATGCACAGTTTAATGGTTTAATGTATTGCAATGTATCGCTAACAATTCAATTCAACGTCAGTTATTTGTTTACACACAGTTAATTGATCAAACAGTTCTTTTCTAAACAATTCAGTATAGATAGGACACTATTTGGTGCTACCACCCCGAGCAAGAGTCGACCTGGGAGTGATGGCCATAAAGAGGTGTTCTATATACCCTTCAGTATTACTAGAGTCTCAGCATCAGATTGCTTAGTGTCATAACTAGGACACTCGTTGAAGGGTAGTCTTTCCTATCTACAGAGATGAAGTCGGTATATTCTATAGCCCCAGCCGACTGAGCCATTATTTGGATAAAGAATAGTTACTTAAATCTATAATTGTTTACTTAGGATTATTGTTACTTGTGTATGCAAACAAATGATTATTGTCAAATAGAAATAATCGGTAGAAACCATATAATTATTAGTATTAAATAGAAATACTTGAAACCATACAAGTGTGTGAAAATTATTTGTATTAGATAGGAATACTTGAACCCATTCAAACCATGCTGCAGAAAACTTTTAAGAAAAGACTGCACAAAAAATATAAATATAAATCGACAATGAACGCACTTCTCTTACCTGTTGGCATAAAATAACTCGAGGCGGGTTGATAGGTCTTTAAAATCTGTCAATAAAAAATGAAGCATGCACAGAATACTTGGGTGCGTCAAAAATTTTGTCATATTTTGGTGCGCGCTATTTTACGACGCATATATCACGTGACAAAAAGAATTCAAGTCGTTATAAGTACCTGCTCTGGTTGGTAGTATAGTGGCAGTTGGTGTGTCGACGCGTAGTGCATTGCTTTACATCGTGTGTGATTTAAAAGCAGTCAGGAATTCGGGAACTTATACATCTAAGATTTTGAACTCTACCATATCTGTTTTCGTTCATGAGAGAGATAAACCTAAAATAATCGAAACCGGTTCTATATCTCATTTTGATACAATTCTACTAAGACAAGGATTTTATAAAATATCACCGTCTTTAGCAAAAATTATGCCAAAAGATTTCGACGTCCATTTATAACATTTACCATTTTCTAGACATTTAAAAGTTGTAAACAGTTAAAAATTTGTTCTCAAATCGTAAAATATTGTTGCCTTTTTTCGACAAAGAGTCGTGATCAATTTCGAATACATTTTTCCTGCGTTCCATATTCATTCAGCCTTGATAATGATTTCGGTTTGCATGAAAAAATTTCCTATTAATATCATTTTATTTTATTTTTATACTTAAAACACTTTTTAATGTGAAACACGTGTCAGCCAAAATAAATAAATTAATGAATATAAAAAAAATCATCAATTACACCAAAAACATATCTTTTGTCCGTTTATCTTTTTCTATAAATTGGAGGTGCCCGTGGAGTAATGGTTATCGTCGTAGGAAATGGACACGGTGACACGAGTTCAAATCCTGAACGAGATCGATTGCATTTCACATAGCACTAATACACTTGGGAAAGGTATGAATCCAATTATTCTCCCTCCAGCTATGGGTAAATAGTAGGGCAGACTAGGTTCTTCAGTCTTGGTGAGGCTACTAGTCTAGGAGAAGGGAAACTCTGAATTCAAACCTGTTAAACTCCGCTTAAAAATTGACCTTGTGTCATATCCTGCCCGAGCGGAGGGGTTGGTAAATCGGACATTTTTCTATATATGTTTTGTCTGTTTCCTTTCTTTTCTTTATATATATATATATATATATATATATATATATACGTGTGTGTGTGTATATATATATATATATATATATATGTGTGTGTGTGTGAGTATAAATATATATGTATGTGTGTGAGCGTATATATATATATGTGTGTGTGTGTGTGTGTGTATACATATATACGCACACACACATATAAGCACTAACGCAAACTTTAAACGTGTATATATATATATATATATATATATATATATATATATATATATATATATAATGCTCGTCCATCTATGGTGAGCAGGTTCTTCGAACATCATTCCGTAGGTTTTAAATTTAGAGTTTTCATTCTCCTGGATTAGTTGTCTTTACCAATGCTAGAGAGCCCATTCTATTCCAATATCTACCCATAGTATCTTTAAAAAAATCTTTAAAATTTTGCTTAAAACAGCCGAATATTTTTTCTTGAAACAGGTAAGAAATTACTGTAAAAGCGTTTTAAAATGTTTACTTAAAACTACCCAAAAGTTGATTCTTAAGGGTTGAATCATTTCCAGTATTCCTATTCAATAACAATAAGTATATGGTTTTTAAGCCAAATCGTGTTCATGACTTCTGGGGTTATTTTATGCCAAGAGGTTGGGGAATCACATTCATTGCTCGTTCGTATTTACATTTTTGGTATAGTTGTTTCGAAAGAATTTTTCGCATACAGTAAAATCAAATATTTCTATCTAATACAAATAATTTACGTACAGTTTTATGAAATCAAGTATTCCAAGCTAAAATTGATAATGATATGGTTTCAAGTTTTTTTCCACTTGTTAGTGACAAATTGATTTTAACGACTTGTCAACCCGTCAAGGGTTATTTTATGCCAAGTGGTTCAATGTTTACATTTTTGTATTTCTTTAGATTCATTTTACACACAATAAGATATCAATTATTCCTATCAAATACAATTAATTTGCTCACAGTTATATGGTTTAAGTAGTCCTGACAAATATTTATTATGATCTAGTTTCAAGGAATTACTTACATTTTGTAATAGATATTTCTCCGAGACTGATTTATTTTAATGGCATATTAACCTATCTGGGAATATTTTATGCCTAGTAGTTAGGGAATCGTGTTCATAGTACGTTTATGTTTACATTTTTTGAGTTGTTTCTTAGGAGTTTGTTGTTTTTGTTTTGTCGTTGGCTTTTTTCTTTTCTTTTAATAAAAAAAGGTTAAAGAGAATAAAATTTTCAATATAAAGGAATTTTGAGGGAATAAAATTTGATATGAAGAGAATGACACTAAAGCCAAATTTAGTATTGAACTGGGTAATGTTTTTAGGGGGTTTTAGTGTATAATTTTAAAAGGTAAGTTCAAACAGTAAGCTTTACAACTTTTTGGTTCGGATACTGATTCGAAAAGATAACACAGACAATAAAGTTTTTTAAAAGGAATTTTATACAAAAGAAACAAGAAAGAAAAGGATAGAAAAGATAAAGTGTTGCAAATTTTACTGCAATTTGCGTGAAATTATCTGAGAAAGTGTCTGGAAAACAAAGTTCTTTCAGTTTGAGATTTTCTCTTTCTTTTTTTTAGTTTTATCGAAATGTTTCAGTGTTCATTTAATTTCGAGTTTTCTTTAAAGTTCTTTTCAGCAGAATTCTCGGTTGAATTTTCTTTTCAGTTGTTTAGCTTGGTAGAATTTCAGTAGTCGACTTTCGTTTAATTTTACTTTTATTTCTTGAGAAGCTTCTTACCTGTTGAACTTATAGGCTTTTCAAGAAGCGAGTGACGAAACATTTCTGCTGGCTTAAGTTTTCGTGCCTTCAGTTTGGTCCCCGAATTCGTACTGAGTGTCTCAATAGAAGTTCGCGACAAAAAGAGGGGGTAGCTTTTTGATGCCGAATTGTCTGGGATTACCTCTTCCTTTTCCACTCTGGCCAAATCAAGTGCCGCACATGGTCGGCTTTATTTTTTTCTTAGAAATATTTTTTTATAGAATAACCATCAGTTTTAAACAAATCAAGCTGATCAATAGATGACAACAGTTAAAAGTTTGCCCCGAAAAAAAAAACAAACTAAAACACTGTAGCTTCTGTCTATAAGCCCATTTTATTTGGAATGTGACAGACATCACGGAATGCATTGATTCTCTCACACACACTCTCTCTCTCTCTCTCTCTCTCTCTCTCCCTCTATGTTTCTTTCTGTCTCTTTTTCTCACACTTTCTCTGGGTTCTAATATCCAAATGGTCATATTTTGTAAGTATTCCTTTAAAAAAAACAGCAGAAATAATAAACAGAGATATAAACAAATGAATCTTTTCGCAGGTGACTAATAATTATTAACGTGATAATTTTAACACACACGCACACAATCTCTCTCTCTCTCTCTCTCTCTCTCTCTCTCTCTCTCTCTCTCTCTGGTAGAAATTCGCTGATCTAATCACTAAGATGAGCAACTTTGGTTTAAATGCCGAATAAAGTTCTGATAAATATTGTTGCCAACGTTCCTACCAGATCTTTTGATGTTCGTGTAGAGGGATTAATTTCTTTTTCAGTCGTCACTGCCTTGAAGAAGTGAGCCGATCTAATTTATCTATTTGTTTGTAAGATCTCCACAATTCCCTTATTGCTCTACCCACAAAGCCCTCCTTAAGTCACTTTCGAAGCCGGTGGGCCTTCCAAAATACCCACACACACTTTTGCACATCTCTATATTTGTCTGCGTAAATGAATTTATATATTTACAAAGTTTACCGCGGGCTCATTCATTGGTGTAATGGTTAGGATGCTAGACGAGTGGGCCATTGCTAGTGAATTATGGGTGCTTCATTCTTCTGAACTTGTGCTAATTGATTGACTGATTTTAACGGTTTGTCAACCAGTCTGGGTTATTTCAAGCTTAGTGGTTTGGTAATCACACTGATTGTACGTTCGTATGTATATTTTTTGTGCATTTGTTTCTTAAAAGTTTTTTTTGTTTCTGGTTATATATCAAGTATTTTTATCTAATACAAATAATTTACACACCGTTGTTTGGCTTCAAATATTCCTATCTTGCACTAATATTTTATACACAATTATATGGCTTCAACTTACTTTTTCTATTTGATAATATTTATTTGTTTGCAAACAATCATATGGTTTCTAGTAAATGATAATAATATTGCCCAGTCGGCTGGGACTGTAGAATACATCGACTGCATATCTGCAGAGAGGTAAGACCACCCCCAATGAGTGTCCTGGATATGACACTAAACGATCTATTGGTGAGGTTCCAGTGATGCTGGAGCTTTGGGGAATGCAGAGCACGCCTTCATTGCCATTGCTCCCAGGTCCACTCTGTCCTGGAATGGTAGCACCTGATTGGACCCCATCTATGGGTTAAATAGAACTAACGACATACTTATGCTAAACTGAATTGTTTGACTAAACTGAATAGCTTGAAATAGAAATGTTTTTGACAATTAAACTGTACTTACATATAAATTACGAGCTTATACTAAACTGAATTATTTGAAAGAGAACTGTTTTTTGACATTGAAACTGTATTTAAACTAAACTGATTTGTTTAACCTAAAATTGTTTTGACATTTAATTGTGTGTAAAAAAAATCAGTATTTACGCTATACTGAATTAGCTGAATTAGAACTGTTTGAATAAACTGAATAGTTAGAAATAGAAATGTTTTTGGACAATTAAACCGTGTACTCATGCTAAACTAAATTGTTGGAAATACTACTGATTATTTACATAAAAATGGATTTGGGGTCAAATAAATACAAAGGTTAATATGCCATAAACCCCAACTAACCAACCAAACAATCAACCAGAGCCACTCTAGCCCGGCGTGGTAGCACCCGATAGGGCCCTATCAATGGGTTAAATAGAACTAACATACTTATACTAAACTGAATTGTTTGAATAAACTGAATAGCTTGAAATAGAAATGTTTTTGACAATTAAACCGTACTTACATTTAAACTGCGCGCTTATGCTAAACTGAATTGTTTGAAATAGAATTGATTATTTACATAAAATGGATTTGGCGTCAAATAACCTACAAAGGTTGATATGCCATAAAACCCAACCAACCAACCAACAAATGATAATAATAATCCTTAATTAACAATTTCAGTTTCGAATAATCAGTCTTAATACAAATATTCATATCTGATAGAAATAATTTTTAAACTGTTGTATGTATTTACCAATCCATTCATACGAGCAGGATGTGACAAAAGGTCAATTTTTAAGCGGAGTTTAGCAGATCTGAATTCAGAGTTTTCCTTCTCCTAGATCAGTTGCCATATCAAGGTTAAAGAGCCAAGTCTCCTCTACAATCTACCATTAGGTGAAGGGATTTGAACTCGCGTCACCGAGTTCATTTTCAACGATGATAACCGTTACACCACTACTGCCACTTGATTTGTGTATATACAATTTCATAGTATTTGAAACATGAATGAAACCCTAACATGTTCTATCACTCCGACTCGGGGTGGACCTGGGAATAATTGTGAGGAAAAGTACTCTACACTTCTCAGATCTACGTGACTGGATCCTAAATATCAGATGGAGTTTAATGTTGAACCTACTTTTTTTCTAGAATGTGGACTTAACCCTCAACAGGAGATACACTCAGTATATACTTAGCTCTGATGGCCAAGCAGTAAGTAAATTACTTATATGCTACAGAGCTACAAGAATGAAATGATCAAAGAATAATTAGTCTTGCAATGGTCTACATAACTAGTCTTAAAGCCTTGACCCTAGTTCAAGTAACGCATGAATGGTGCAACGGTTATTGTTATAGGAAATGGAATCGCCGACACGAGTTCAAATCCTGGACGAAGCATTTCACTTTGCTCTAATGCCATTTGGAAGGGTATTAGTCTTTTTTTTTTCTACCCCAGATAGAAATAAATAGTACGATAGACTAAGTTCATTTGCTTTGATGGAACAACCAAACTAGGAGAAAGAAAACCAGCTTTATTCCGCTCACATATTGACCCCGTGGGGTTGGGTAAATATCTGCGTCCCTGTCACACCGGAAATATTGATTCCTATAAGATCACCGAAGTTAAGCTACGATGAACCAGGCCAACATTTAAATGAGTGACCAAAATATATTTTGTAAACAATCTGAGGCCTATGTAAAAGATTAGGCCATGCTTAGTAAATAACCATATTCACCCAACCCCTCCACTCGGGCAGGATATGACACAAGGTCAATTTTTAAACGGAGGTTAACAGGTTTGAATTCAGAGTTTTCCTTCTCCTAGACTAGTTGCCTCACCAAGGCTGAAGAACCCAGTCTGTCCTACTATTTACCCATAGCTGGAGGGAGAATAATTGGATTCATACCTTTCCCAAGTGTATTAGTGCTATGTGAAATGCAATCTGTCTCGTCCGGGACTTGAACTCGTGTCGCTGTGTCCATTTCCAACGACGATAACCATTACACTACGGGCACCTCCTAATGCTAAAGTTTAGTAAATAACGACAGACAACAAACCATGATGTGGGGAAGTGGTTAAATCGCAGGACCGTGAAGTTGATATAAGAGTGTTCAACCGCCGATTGCGTTGGTACAGGCATTTTAGAACGAATGGTACTTGATGCCGCCTTACTTAACTCTTATCATAATAAGGTACGGATCAAGGGTAAAATTGAGCCTTCGGGTCGCCAACTTTACTTTATCGCAACGTCCCAGTGGTTTTAACATTGCACAGGAAAATGAAGAATGCGCTTCCAGCAAGATTTGAACTCGTAGCCTCTATATTTGGGAGTGATTGTTAGATTTGTCGTAGCACAAAAGACTACGGCACACAGTGCTAATCGAACTTACTGATAAAAGTCAGCTAGCCTCGCTCGCCATCCATTACACCGTCCAAGGCGCCAAATAAAGTCGGGCTTGGGTCTTGTATGTCATCAAATACGATACATAGTAATTAATTGCAAATCGTTCCAACATCTCAGCGTTGATGTTCGACTGTTTAAATATGACTAAAGCGTTCGGGGTCAGTAGAATGAAAGCGATTGTGTGGGTGAGGAAAGTTCTTTTTCTTCCTGTTTTGAAAACGAAGGTTTGGCTTATAATTCAAGCTAAACCCAATATACGCTTTTCTTTTCTTTTCTTTTCTTTTTTTTTTTTTTTTTTTTTTTTTTTTTTTTTTTTTTTTTTGCCCTGAAATAAGTGTATAGCAAATACTTGCCCAATTTTTCGCGTGACCCGTTTTTTTTTTTCAAAATGAGTGGTCGTACCGTGTGAAAGTTTAAAGAATTCACTAGAAGAACGATGCGAAAAAAAAAAAAGAGTTTTTGTTTGTTTCGTTTGTTTTTTGTTTTTTTTTTCTAATTCAAACCTAAAGCTGGAACAAATAAGTGGGTTCATGCCTTTCTCAATTGTACTAGTCGGAAAGTGAATGTAATATTGAGACTGAAACTGTTCTAAGATAAATTCATTTCGATGATAAAATAATTAACAATACATTTATATTGGGCATGTAATATCTCTATTCCATCAATGATACCTCTATTTACCTATTCGACCGCTTCACCATGTGTAAGTTACGGCACAAGGTCAATTTATAATCTTTAGTTTCTTCCAAGCTGCAGTCGTGTCGATACTGCTGTATGGATGCACTACATGGACGCTAACTAAACGGACGGAGAAAAAGCTTGACGGCAACTACACAAGAATGCTGTTAGCAATATTGAACAAGTCCTGGAGGCAGCACCCCACAAAGCAGCAGCTGTACGGCCATTTACCACCCATCACGAAAACTATCAAAGTTAGACGAACCAGACATGCAGAAACTGCTGGAGAAGTTGGGACGAACTCATAACTGATGTACTCCAGTGGGCCCCTTCACATGGCCGAGCAAAGGCAGGACGATCAGCTAGAACCTATATACAGCACCTCTGTGCCAATACGGGATGTAGCTCTGAAGACCTGCCGGAAGCAATGGACGATAGAAAAGGGTGGCCAGAAAGGTCGGGGATATTCGTGCTGATGGCGCGACATGATGATGATGATTTATTTCTTATTTAAAAAAAAAGGATATGACTTACATTTCACACCACCACTCCCATTACTCGATTTGACGAAGTGGCTAAATTACTCAACCCCGACATCGGAGTAAATTGAGCTTACATTCACTTTTGGGATGATGGCTTTGGAAAATGTATGAAGTCCCAAGTCTCAGCCAGTGAGGTATTAAATAGTACCAGTTCTTTTCTTCTACTAGGATGACTTTAGTATTAAATAACCCACGAATGTTGATATGGCATTAAACAAAGAAACAACGCCTACTACTATTACAAGTGTACCCTTCATTTTTAATAAGATATGTCGGCTATACAAATATTAAAAGTTATTTCCTTTTGTTGAGAACGAACTTATAACGCTGTCTTTCAGTCATGTCCATTAATTTAAGTTTATGAGACTTTTTCCTTTTTATCAACCCGAAAAACCAGTTTAATCATATTTATTATTTTTTGTCACGCACGATAAAATCGTTTTGGGCGCCTCAGGTAGTGTAATGGTTAGTAAACTTGACAAGCAAACCTGCTAGAGTGAGTTCGAGTTCTCATTGGATGTCCAATTTATTAAGGCTTGTGCCAAATCTAAGCAAAAAGCTTCAGAAATTACTATAAAACTGTTTTTCGTGGGGTAGGTGTTATTTCTAGTCTATGAATTAGAAAGTTGAATTTGAAATATCGACAACAGTAAATTATATATATAATAACTCCGTTCTCTCAGTAATGCTTCAACTCAGTGGGCTGGGGCTGTAGAATACATCGACTGCATCTCTGCAAAGGGGTAAGAGCTCCCCTAACGAATGTCCTGATATGACATTAACAATCTGACTGCGAGGCTCCGGTAATGCTGGAGCTTTGGGTAATGCGGAGTACCTCTTCACTGCAATGGCACCCAGGTCCACTCTGGTTCAGAGTATTAGCACCTGACAACGTCATATCAATTGGTCGAGTGCAAACAAATGATACATGCTAAATTGAATTATTTGAAATAGAACTGTCCTCAATTGAATTGTTAGTGATACGTAGCAATACACGGAACCATTTAACTTTATTGACTTATGCTAAATTGAATTGTTAGAAAGAGAACTGTTTGATCATGTTACTACGTGTATTTAAAAATGTGTTTACAAATCATATATTATATTTGTAAAAACAGGATTTGGCATTGAATGACCAACAATGGTTGATATGCCAGTAAACCAAAACAAAACCTTCATGAGTTATTTAATATCAAAGCCATCTTAGAAAAAGATCAGGAGTGAGAGTATTTAACCCAGATCTGGAGTAGATAATAGGGTTCATGCCTTTCTTAAGGATATAAGCCAGAAAGTCAGAAATACATTTGGAATGTAATATCCCAGTTATATCAATGATGCTTGTATATATCAATAAAAACCCTCCACCAAAAAAAAAAAAAAGTTGTAACATAGGGTCAATTTTTTTTAAAGAATCAAAGTTTGTTTAAATTCAGAGTTTTCCTTCTCCAAGTTTGGTTGCCAAATCAAAGCTAAAAAAACTCAGAGGTGCTGTATATAGGTGCTAGCTGATCGTCCAGTCTTTGCTCGTCCATGTGAAGGGGCCCACTGGAGTACATCAGTTATGAGTTCGTCCCTACTTCTCCAGCAGTGTCCTGCATGTCTGGTTCGTCTAACTTTGATAGTTTTCGTGATGGGAGGTTGATGGCCGTACAGCTGCTGCTTTGAGGGGTGTTGCCTCCAAGACTTGTTCAATATTGCTAGCAGCATTCTTGTGTAGTTGCCGTCAAGCTTTTTCTCCATCCGTTTAGTTAGCGTCCTATTGGTGCATCCATACAGCAGTATCGACACGACCGCTGTTTAGAAGAAACTGCATTTCATTTTATCGGTCATGTTTGACCTCCATATGACCGATAACCAATTGATAGCTGTCCATGCCTTTGTTAGTCGCGTGTCGATGTCTTTTTCCGTTGATGAGACACTGGTTCCTTGGTAGGTGAACTTGTCAACTAGTTTCAGAGAGCTACCGCCTAGTGTGGAAATGTCACCTGTTTGATTAAAGCACATATATTCCATTTTGTGTGCATTGACATGGAGGCCAATGCAGTAGTGTTTTGGCTTGGGCGGGTGCATTTGCCAGTATCGCTATGTCATCGGCGTAGTATGTCATCGGCGGTAATTGTTTTTGCTTGGTACCTTCAGCTTCTTTTCTTTGTTAGCTCGAAGCCGTTTTCTTTTATTTTATCAATCGATGTTCTAAGCGCGTAGTCTAGACAGATGATGAAGAGGTATGGGGCTAGTGTGTCTCGTTGCAGTACTCCTGCTACAATGTCGAAGTAGTCTGTGTTTTCATCCGGAAAACGTACTTTCATTTTGGTGTTTCTATAGAGAATCATTATGGCTGCGACGGTCTCTTTTTGTACGCCGTATGCAATTAGAATTTGTTCCATCTTCCCTCAGTGAATGGAATCAAAGGCCTTGGCAAAGTCGACAAATAATATTGTCGCTTGTAGGTTTTTTGCCTGTACGCCTTCAAGGATTCTTCGGATAGCTAATATTTGTGAGGTCGTGGATCTATTTCTTCGGGAGCCATTTTGTTTCTTCCTTAGAATGTTGTCAATTTTGGGTTCTATGCGGTTTCGTAGTAGGGTATTGTATATTTTGGCTGTTATGGATTTAAGTGTTATATCTTGGAAGTTCTTGGCTAATACGAGGTCACCCTTTTTAGGAAAAGGGAGGTTGCGTCATTTCATCCATCTGTCTTTCGGATTTTGATTATAAACTGCGTTACAGTGTCGGAACAGTATATCGTCGAATTGTGTGATCTTCCATACTTCTAGAGGAATTTCATCAAGCTCTACGGCTTGCCTATTTTTAATTTTTCGAAGTACTTAGTCGTTTGGCGACCGTAGTTGAAGGCAACCCGAAGGCTCCATTTTCAATAAATACTACACCAAAGTTTAGGGGAGGTAACTACTCCTTTCTTTGAATTGCTCCACTTTTACCCTTGATACGTACCTTTTAATGCAAGAGGTATCAAGTACCAATTTTTTTAGTCTCTGGTATGACTTGATGTGGGATAAAACCCGGGTCTCCCGGGCCACTGGCGAACACACTACCCATGGTCCAATACACCAGTAATGGAATCCCTTTTTTTTAATATAAATTTAATATAATATATTTCTATAGTAAAATCATTCGTATTATATATATATTTTACTTATAAGAATCATTTTCAATCAGTAATACTTGACAATATACTAACAATCCCTACGTTGTTGAATTTCAATTTATTTCTATACTAAAATAATGCATTTTTATCATTAAGAATTTTCAGACTATTGTCTTCATCTTTATTGTTATTTCCATAACGTTTCGGTCGATATGTCCTCCGGCCTTCTTCAGGTGTTTGTCGAACTCAGGAACCTTCACGGAACTTCGAACTACGTCCTTTATTGAATCCACGGGGGTCACCTGTTCTGATTCGGTTATCCATAACCGGGTACAAGTGTTAAGTATTCCCGTATTGTTACTCGCCTGCAGTCAGGATTGAACCTGTAAACTTCAGATGATTGTCTTCTTAGGGAACCAACACCTATAACCGTTACGCTATGTGACAAGGATTACTACTATTATGAATGATTTTTTTACCTGTGCTCATATTCAGAATTCTTTTGGTGGAAACAATAATAAAGATGAAGACAATAGTCTGAAAACCCTTAATGATAAATATCATCAAGCTTCGTCTCAGAAATTTAGACAACTAAGAATGCATTTACACTATTCTACCCATAGCTGGAGGGAGAATAATTGGATTCATACCTTTCCCAAACGTATTAGTGCAATGTGAAATGCAATCAGTCTCGTCCAGGATTTGAACTCGTGTCACCGTGTCCAGTTCCTTCGTGGATAACCATTACACCACTTGCACCTCCATTTTCAATCGGTAATACTTGACAATACACTAACAATTCCTACGTTATTGAATTTCAATTAATTTCTATAGTAAAATAATGCATTTTATATTGGATATTACATGCCCAATATAAATGTATTGCAAATGGTTTTACAATAGAAATGAACAGAAATTTTATATGAAAAGAAGAAGTAATAAAACCTTTACCTAATGTGCTGGATCGTTGTAAAACAAGTCTCGATATTACATTCAATTTTGGATAAATATCCTTAGAAAAGATATGAGATACATACAATAAGTTTCCAGACTTTTTTCGTATGGGCCCTTTTATTGATAGTACACACATGAAACTCAAGTCTCCTTCGAAGTAATCTTCTCCGTCATTGACACGCTTATACAAGAGGACTTCCATGGGGCCTTCCAGAGGTTGTTGGAACGATACAACAAGTGCATTGCATCCGGAGGCGATTACTTCGAAGAGGAGTAGAGTTTCATGTGTGTACTATCTATAAAAGTGCCCATACGAAAAAAGTCTTGAAACTTATTTAATGATCCTCGTATATATATATATATACTTAACGTTCCCCAGTCAGAAATGTATCCGTCAATTCCTGATCATTGACAATCTCATTATTCCTAATTTTCAACTAATTTCGAAAGAAAAACATCAGCAATTCACACACACACACACACACACACACACACACACACACACACACACACACACACACACACGTGTATATATATATATATATATATATATATATATTGAACGTCCAATGTAATCTCTGCTTTTAGTCGATCTGGCGTATAGATATATATTTCTTTTAAATATCCTGTCCGGTGGCAAAAGCTGCTTGGTGGCGCCAGGAGTGGCAGTACCGCCTTGAGCTACCGAAACTATGTTATCACCCTGGTTGGCGGCTGATGAGGGCAGGGTATCGCACGTCCTTTCACACGTTGTATGATGAAATATATATATATATATATATATATATATATATATATATATATATATATATATATATATATAATGAATTCATATTTTATATAATTCCAATTGTATTTCAATAGTAGAATCATATCTTTTACAAAATACATATAATAATACTATTCTGTCGGTGACAATTTGGTGGTGCTTAATGGCATATCAATCCTTGTAGGTTATTTAAAGGAAATTCTGTTAATGCAAATATATGCATATATAAGATTTGGGAGCGAATAGTTTATAGGTTTTATTATTCTTAAACGAGCCAGAGCTCATTTGTTTCTACATAGTTAAATGGTTTAAAGTATTGCTATCTCACACAAACAATTCTATTTAACCTTAATCTTATGTTTTCGCACAGTTTTAATGGTAGCAAAAATTGCTATCTCAGCACAATTGACCCTTAACCCCTGATTTCAAATACCTTTAAGATAAAAAGGGTCGGGTAGGTGCTTGCCATACGAGCAATTTAAAGAAAACTGTCGGGAAAATCATATAGATTTTAAGACTTGAGATGACTTGCTAAATAATCGGATCGCGCCTCTCCGACCATCCATCTAGCCCGATAAGGACCAGAATGGAGTGAGGCAAGATTCGTGACCACTTCGGTTGACGGATCACGGACTGTTCCACTCAGGGATCCTGTCTTACCCCTCTGCAGAGATGCAATTGGCGTATTCTACAATACCAGCCGATAGGGTAACGTTTGCATTAATTACGGGCCACTGACAATCACTTTCTTCTGATATTTAAATGCATTTCTTGGAGAAAAAAAATTCATGATGCTTTTGCTTTACATATAGCTATCAATAAAATTTGGTTCTTATTATATATCATGTCTCTATAATCTAAAATTATATAGTTATATAATGGATGAGGCGGATTAATGCAGAAGGGGATAATGGATGTATGACACAAGGCTAAAGAATAGGAGAGTTAAAGATGTATCTCCTATCGAAGATAATGGACCAGTCAGTTCGGGCTGTAGAATACACCGACTGCATATCTGCAGAGGGGTAAGATTCCCCAACGAGTGTCCTGAATATGACACTAAACACTCTGATGATGAGGTTCCAGTAATGATGCAGCTTTGGGAAATGCGGAGTATCCCTTTATTGGCATCGCTCCCCGGTTCACTTTGACTCGGAGTGGTATCACCTGATAGGGTCCTATCCATGGGTCAAATAGAATTAAACTATGTATATATGCTAAACTGAATTGTTTGAAATAGAATTATTTATATGTATAAAAATGGATTTGGCATTAAATAACCTACAAAGGTTGATGTGCCATTAAACGAAACGAAACCAAACCAAACTATCAAGGACATGTATTTGGGGGGAAAATCTTTTTTGCTGAATACCTTGGTCCAAGAGTTTAAACAAAAAACAAAAGCATGCCGTTAGGGAGAGGTACAGGCGTCCCCTTCTTCGCCAGGGGAAAAATGTGTGCTCATTAGTTGATGGGTTTTACGTGATGGCAACATTTAGTCTTTGAACTAGATTTTTCCAATTCCCGAAAGAAGGATGGAAATCCCTCACCACATGAAAGCTGGCTCAGTAATAATAATAATAATAATTATAATAATAATAAACTAATTAGGTAATTAAAGACTAACGACGTGTTTATTTAATTTTTCGATCAGCTGACAAAGAAAATTTCGTTTTTGGTTACTTGGAACTGTTCTCTAATTTATAGCTCATACAAATAGAAATCAATAAACAAGCACATTTGCACGTGATCACTTTTCTACGTCATCAGCATATTCCATTATAAAGAGCTGAAATAATTTGGGTAACGAGAAAAATATGTTGTTGTGATAACAAGAGATAATAGATTAATTCAAGTAAATTCATGGTATTTCATTTCTTTCTTAAAACAAAGAGAAATGGTCTTATGGAAAACCTTACATGATTGTTTGCTCTACGAGACAGATTCTCTCTCCCCCCTCTCTCTCACAGTATTTTGGCCGATCTCAACAAAATGCTGTAGTTGGGATGTTCCCGGCATGTCCTCCGATATCTGATTCTTTCAATCCGCTGACCAAGCCTTCAGGTAGTGTTCCAAGTGCACTAATTACAATTGGTATCACCGTCACCTTCACGTTCCAGTAATTTTTCAGTTCTCAGGTAAGGTCCAAGTACTTGTCTCTGTTTTCGGTTTCTTTGATTTTTACTCTCTCTCCCTCTCTCTCTCTCTCTCTCTCTCTCTCTGTCTCTCTCTCTAACCTTCGCTTTATTTTTACTTTTTTTCAATTCTATATAGAAAATGGCTTTAATGTAAAGTCGAAAATACACAGCCCTATAATATTTTTATAGATTATAAATATGAAGCAATTGCAAAATTAGTTAAATACTGCCATTAATTTTGACGACAGGAATAAATTATAAATATTACTACCAAAATAACAGTTACTTCTACAACTATGATTTCTACTACTCCTAATAATAATAATACCAAAACCAAAACTGAAAAAAATTCGAAGAAGCGCAAAAGAAAAGCATGGGTAAGTAATGTGATCGACAGAGATAAAATGGTGGATCACATAATTAGCGATAGCAGAAAACTGCCACATAAGCCATTCAAGTGTAGGTATGACAAGTTAGGGAAGGTGATCCATTGGGATATCTTAAAAAGACAAAAGTTTAGCCAGTCTAACAAATTGTATATACACAGACCGGTATCTGAGACGCATTAAATTTTTTGAGACAAAGAAACAAAAAAGAAAAAAAAAAGACTAGTCATCAGATTTTGCTGTTCGAACAGATCATGAAAAAATATTTTAAAAGTGAAAATGAAAAAACCAAAAAGATTGACAAACATTTGACTCTTGCGAGAGAGTTTAAAAAACTGAAGAATATGAAGCTTTTGGATTGGTCCCCAAAGACCAGGAAAAGAAACTGCGGCAATCTGGGGATCAGGGGAAGAACCGACACCATCTAGACCACAATAGTGCTAAACTCAGTTAGAATACTTGGGAGAGTCCTGGAGACCAGAGGAGACTTTAGCTTATTCAGATTTTAATGGAAACCCACCTGTCAAAGCTGACGTGAAAAAAACAGTAAAACTGGAACCTAAAACCACCATATTTCTTTACCCTAGGTCTTGGATAAAGAAGGATTGTACGAAACTGAAAATAAAGCAGAAAATTTGATAATAATAATAATAATAATAATAATAATAATAATAATAATAAAGAAAAAACTGCGACCACAAACGAAACTAGTTTGGATGGTGAAACATACAAGGGAAAGAAAAGACCTAAAAAGGCAACCACTGACAAGTTTGACAACACAACCGGAAGAAATAAATAAAAAGATGCTGACAGCATAAAGAAGAGTCAAAATGTACCGGGACCTGTTCAAACAATACAAACTAAACAGGAAATTCCAAAATAACGAAAGAAAATTCTATCAACAGGTTGGTGAAAAGCACAAAAAACAACAACAAATAAGCAGCTAGACGAAAGAAACAAAACAATTTTGGAGAAAAATACGGAGAAAGACAGAACATAACGGAAATGCTGAATAGATAAATAACTTGAACAAAGAATGGGAACTTGAAGAATGTCCCAAGGCACATATACACCTCGACTCAAGCAAGTACCAAATTGGAAAACGCCAGTCTATGATAGCATGTATGGATTCTGGTTTAAAAATTCACTCCCATTCGCGACATTCAGGCTCTGCAATTGAGTTACATGCCTATAAGAAGTAAACATACCAGAAAGGATGATGATGAGAGAAAACTGCCCTGATCCAGAATGATACCCCAATAAAGGAAACCATCCCTAGCAACTATAGACCAATAACATGTTGACCTATGATGTGGAAAACTCGCTCAAATAAGAGAAGAAATCTAAAACTTGCTTGTATATTTCCAGAAGAACGAAAAGGATATCGAAGAGAAATAAAAGGAACAAATCACCTACAATATAGAGGCCAGTGCATCTTCAAAGAAACCAAGACTAGACAGAAAAGGATGGCTATGGCATGGATTGACTCCAAGAGGGCCTATGATACGGTCCCGCAAACGTGAATTAAAGAGTGAAAATATGTAAAATATCTGGTAATATCATAAGCTTCATCACGAAATCCATGAAAAACTGGTCTTCCGACAGGGATTAAGTGATCCTTTTAGTGTCTCAAAACCCCAGAGAATTTTTTGTCTCATTCATTACCATGGTTTCTGGTTAGTGCATATACCATTTGGTTGTATGGTCAAATTTTGATATCTTGCACAGTTCTCAGTGAATTACCTTCCCCACTCAGTCGTACAAAGTCTTGAACTTCTTTTATGCTAATTTGCTGCATTCGCTTATTATATAATTAATCATTTCATCTCTATCTCAACATTGCCCACTCTTATTCCGTTGCGTATTATCAATTTTCGTTTTGATGTGATTGGTCTTTATATCATTATTTTGTGCTACTGTTAAAATATGTTTAGTTTCTCGCTTGGAGTTTTCCCTTTCTTAGCCATGGCCAAGATTTCTTGTATGCAATCTCATCAATTTATTGCTTACAATATCTGTACAGTTGTTTTTCTTCCCATTTTTGTTGACTCGAGTCTAGTCTTAAACTCTCTCTACGCTATTTTACTGCATTCGCTTATTATAGGATTGTTCGTTTCGTGTCAGTCCCCATATAACCTACATTTGCTATTTCGTCTCACCTTATCCATTCTTACTTTGATATAAATGATCCTCATTTTTTTTCCTTTAGAAACAACCGATGGCAAATTGGTGCAACTAAGATTCAATTTTTCTCTTAATGTTTCTCTTTCTTAGCCATGTCAAAATTTTCTCGTGTGAAATTTCTCTCGTTTATCGCTTGAAATTTCCTTACAGTTGTTTTTTCCACATTTTTCTATCTGTTTTTGTTCTGTTGATCTTTGTGTTGTCTGTATTGTTTCTGGTCGCTGTAATGAGTCTCCCTCTGGACTTCTTATGTAATCTTCGTATCGATGTATCGATGCTCTCTTTAATGGTAGCAAGTGTTCTTCTTCCCTTTTTTAATACATATAGTATGTCAATGTTATCTATGGAATGTAAGGCCTTATCCATCGTTATTATTTTTCTGGTTCTCAGGTCTATTTATTGAAGTTCTTCCTTCCTCCAGTTCAAGAATGACCCCGGGTATCTTACAAGGGGGACAACCGAGGTGATTATCCTCTCGATGTGATTTCTGCTTTGTAATTTAGTATGGAGTAGTTTCCTCGTGGTTCAGAGATACACTTTCTTAATTTTTTCTTTTATCTCCACTTGTTTGATGGTGTCCACTTCTAATATTCCCAAGTACTTGTAAGTCTCCTTTTCTCAGATTTTTCTCAGATTTTTCTTGATTTGGTATTTCTATTTCTTCCATCATGTGTCGTTTATTGCTTTTCATCATTAGCATGGCATATTTCTCTCTGCCAAATTCGATTCCTATATGTTCTAACTGTATTCTCTCATTGCATGTATCAGGGTTTCCAATTCTTTTTCATTTTTTTTGCAAACCGTTTGATGTCATCGATGTACAATAGGGGATTGATCATTTCTTAAGATTTAGTTAGTTTGTGCATTTCTTAAGTATGTGATTGAGTGGCATCATCACAATTTCAAATAGTAATGATGACAGCGCATCTCTTTGGAAGATACCTCACTGGATTTTCACCTCAGCCAAGCTTTCTGCTCCTGCTGTAAATTCCACTTACCTGTTTTTCCATGGGTTTCTGCATGATCGTAGGGACTTTGTCGGATATCCTGTACATTTTGAGACAGTCTATTATCGAGTTTTGCCTGATCTTTTTGTAGTCAATAAAAGCCATAGCAGATATTTTTCGTCTCGTTTTGCTCTCCTTGAGGATGTGTTGATCATTATAGAGCAGGGTTGTGGAGAAAGAGGGACTTATCTCTCAAGTAGCAGAAATCAGCCAAAAACAATAGTGCTCTAAAATGTAATTTATTCAAATTTTCAAAAGAAAAAAAAAAGAATTGTTTATTCTGCGCTAAAAAATATTCACGCCTGATTAAACATTTGTTCATGGAGAATTCTTCAATCTAGGGATTTTGAATAAAAGTAACTCTATCAAACTCTATTTTGTTGCCGAATATCGTGATATTGCTATGCATCTTGTGTATAATGAATGGACTATATTTACTGATATGACCTTTTCAGTGGAAAATTTTAAGCAGATTATTTTAAGTAAATTATGCAAACATATCTAAACTAACGCATCTCCTGTTAAAGGTTTATACACCAAACCACAAATGAGAAGTCCTTTAAAACAATAGTTCTTGTGAATATACAACATTTATTTATTTCTAGTAAAAGCATATATTGACATGCCGAAAATCAAGAAACTAAACATACCAACACTCAATAACTCTCAATTGTACATAATTTCAATGAGAGAAAGCCTCTTCACGTTTCCAGGACATTTCTCAGTATTCTGGCCGATCTTAATGCTGTAGCTTGGATAGTCTCCATTCGTCCTCTGATTTCCAACTTTTTCAATCCTCTTTCTAAGCCTTTGGGGACCGTTCCAAGCTCACAAATTATAATTGTTATAACTATCATTTTCATGTTTTACAACTTACTTGGTTCTTTAGCAAGGTCAAAGTATTTGCCTCGCTTTTGCCCCCCTTTTTTTAGCAACTAACATTTGATCTGGTTTTCTAGTCTGGATTAGGTCATCTGTTTGTATCTCAAAATCCCAGAGAATTTTTTGTTTCATTCTCTTGGAAAGATTCTGCTTTGTACATATACGATACCTGCCGACAGACCACAGAGTAAAATTAAAAGAAAGCGAAAAGGGAGACAAATACTTAGACCTTGCCAAAGAACTGAAAAACCTAGGGAACATGAAGGTGACAGTGATACCAATTATAATTCGTGCACTAGGGACGATCCCCAAAAGCTTGCTATGGGGACTGAAAGAGTTAGAAATTGAAGGTTGTGACGAGAATATCCAAACTACAGTTTTGTTGAGATCAGCCAGAAAACTGTGAAGAGTCCAGGAAATTTGAGGAGACTTGCCGTCATTCAGACTCCAGTGAAAGTTCATCAGCTAACGCTGGTGTAAAAAAGCTCTCAAGAAGTAACAATATAATAAAATTATAATAATAAACAGCAATCAGAATCCGTTTTGGAGGATAAGACACACACAAAATTCTCTGGGATTTTGAGATTACAACAGATCCCCTAAGCTGACCAGAAGACCAGACCTAGTGATAATTAGCAATAAAGACAATTGAGTTGGGAAATTTTGTTGTCCCGGTGGACCACAGAGTGAAAATCAAAGAAGAATAAAAAAAGCTTTGGAACAATAAGATGACCTTGATGCCTATTGTAAATAGTGTGCTCAGAACGATCTCCAAAGGTTTGATAAGGAGGTTAGAAAAGTCAAAAATTGGATGACGAGTCGAGACCATCCAAACTACAGCATCATTGAGATCGGCTAGAATACTGAGAATTAGAGTCCTATAGACTTCAGGAGACTTGCTGTCACTCAAATTCCACTGGAAAACTATCAGCTAATGCTCGTGTGAAAAAACTCTCAAAGGAATAATAATAATAATAATAATAATAATAATAATAATAATAATAATAATAGGCCGATGGATTTTGTCTGTATGGTTTATGGAAAGTAGAGTGCGTTCTGTGTAGATTTTTTCTGAAGCAACTCTAAAAATATTCGGTCAAGTTTAAAATTTTTGAAACACGAAATTATCAATTATCAATCAGAGTTTAGAATTGAAAAGAGAAAGTGGGGAGTTCTATTGTTATAGGATTTATTCAATTCTTTCGATATTGGTATAGGCTTTTATGTTTTGTTTTGGTTTGTTTTTGTTTTTTTTGTTTTTTAATTATTTATTAATTTTTTTCTTGTAGGACAAAAACTGACAATGTTGACGTATGGAACTAGTGAAGAATTAAAGAAATTACCAGAACAGCATGATTCCTGAAATCGTTTCATTAAAAATTCATAAAAATAATGAGAAAATATTAATTCACATGGTTTATATTATTTGTTTCATCATTTTATTTTTTTTTAACATTTTCTTTCATCTTTTCCTCTTCATTTTTCTTTCAATTTTCTTTTATTTCGTTCTTTCTTTCTTTCTTTCTTTCTTTCATGGTTTCTTTCTTTCTTTATTCATTCATTTATTTATTTCACACTTCCTTTCTTTCTTTCTTTTTGTCTAAATCTCCTTGATTTATTTTTCTTTCTTTCTTTCTTTCACGCTTTCTTTCTTTCTTTCTTTCTTTCTTTCTTTCACGCTTTCTTTCTTTCTTTCTTTTTGTCTAAATCTTCCTTGATTTATTTTTCTTTCTTTCTCTCTTTCTTTCACGCTTTCTTTCTTTCTTTCTTTCTTTCTTTTCTTAAATTGCATTTCTTCTTGTTTTCTTACTTTTTTTATATTGCATTTCTCTTTTTATTTCTCTTTCTTGCATTGCTTTTCTTCTTTTAATCATTATTTCTTTATTATTTCTATCTTACATTGCCTTTATTTCTTCTTTCTTTGTTTTTCTTTCTTTCTTTTCTACATTGCTTATTTCTTTCTTGCATTGTTTTTCTTTCTTTTTCTTTCTTTTTGCATTGCTTTGTTTGTTTGTTTGTTGCTTTTTTTCTTTCTTTCTTTCTTTCTTTCATACATTACTTCTTTCTCTCTTTCCTTGATACGTTGCTTCTTTTTCCTTTCTTTCTTTCTTTCTTTCTCACACACTTTCTTTCTTTCTTTCTTTTAATATCACATCGGTGTTTCTTTTTTCTTTTCTATCTTTTCTTCTTCACGTTGTTTTTCTATTTTCTTCATTCTTTCTTTCTTTCTTTCTTTCTTTCTTTCTTTTATACATTGCCTGCTTCTTTCATTTTTTTTTGTTACTTGTTGTTTCTCTATCCTCTCTCTTTCTCTCTCTCTCTCTACTTCTCCCCCTTCTCTCTCTCTTTCTCTCTCTCTCTCTCTCTCTCTCTCTCTCTCTCTCTCTACATATATATATATATATATATCGTTATTTAAGTTTTTCTTCCATTCTTTCTTTCTTACTTTTTTCTTTGTTTCTTTTTTCTTACATTGCCTGCTTCTTTCATTCTTTCTTACTCGTTGTCTCTTCCTCTTCCTCCCCCTCCCCTTCGCTCTCTCTCTCTCTCTCTCTCTCTCTCTCTCTCTCTCGATACACTTTTTCTTTAACATTTTATTCTAAAATATTTTTGTATTTTTCCCCTTTTTCCTTTTTTTTCTAAGGGTATGTTTGTCCGACGTTCAGGGAGGAAATGGGCACTGCCAAGTGACTCCCCTTGCTGTATAAAATGCCATAAGGGATGTCAGACCATGACAGCCTGGTCCAGCACATCACTCTAATGAACCCTCACCCACCCAACTTCGATACGGAAACTAAAAAACCACCTAAATTATTTGTTTCTTCATACAGAAAATTTCCGACTTTTTTTTTCAAAAATATTCCATTTTTTATTATTTTATCTTTTTTTCTTTTTTCTTTTTCTCTCCTATTATTTTCCCATTTTTAATAATTAAATTTTCATTGTGCTTAAAGCGCACTTTCCCATAAGAACAATGCAAATTTATAATTACCATCAAAATGTGTATATGCCTACACCTGGGCGCCATGTCTACTTGACAAATTAGGCTAGCCGTCAATTATCTCAGAGTTCGATTCTCAGTGGAAGATTCATATTTATTGCCTTATACCAAATGAAGTTTATCAAATTTTATATATTCAACTATCCCCCATAAATAAACACTCCCAACCAATTTTTTTTTCACCAAATGTAATTTTTTTTCGAAACCAAAGATACGGGGATTTCATTATTTCCAGTGAAACGTTAAACAGTCAAAACGGATATCATTAGATATAATTTACGACCAAACAATAAAGAATTAAAACGTTTTCCTAACCCCATTCTGGACGTCGCCGGGCTGGGACACACTTCAACCGGCCCTGTTTCGGAAGACGCGGTCGGGTGTGTCTTGTCTTCAGTGACAGTCGGTCGTGGCCGCCTTACATGGATCCCGGGAAGCCGGCATTCATGTCACGTGCGCTAAGATCAGCGCTTTTTGAGCCTCGTGGAGGTGTCCCAATCTCTAACCCCCTTTTTGTGTTTATCGCCAGGCGCCCCTTTTTAAAGAAATGTCGACAGGTCTTAAGGCATTTTAGAAGCCCTTAGTGAGAGTGGGCAACGGCCCTGCGCCTGTTTCCCACATTAAAAAGGCGTTGTAACAAACTCGTGCGTACATGAGGCACTTGACCAATACCAGCTTCTTATATATATATATATATATATATATATATATATATATATATATATATATATCAACAAAATATATATTAATAAAAATAAAATATATATTAATAAAAACAAAAATTGAAGGAACATATATATATATATAATTAGCATTGCATTTTCTGTTTATACATTTCTGAGTTAATGCATATATATACGTGGTGCATTTAATAAGTTTCCTAACTTTTTTTGTGCAGTCATTTAAAATTGTTGTAGACTCTTGAAAATTCAGTATGTTATTGCTATACATCTAATGAGATGACTTCAAATGAACAGCTACAGCAGCAATTGGAATACACCCTACTGAAGCCTGATTGTCACAGCTGGTGAATTTCAAAAATACAATCTGGACGTGAGGACACTTTAAAAGAACGATATGCAATAAAATTCTGTTTTAAACTTGGAAAAAATGCCACCGAAAAGTATGGAATGCTTCAGACTGCTTTTAGAGCATCTTGCATGAATCGAGCATGAGTTTTTGAGTGGCATAAGAGATTCAAGGAAGGCAAAGAGTCTGTGACGGATGATGAGAGGTGTGGGAGGAGTAAAGAAGTCAAAATACCAGAGATGATTGGCCAAAGGGTTAGGGTTACTATGTTGAGGTTTTAAGGGAGTTCAGCAAGAGATTCCGTCGGAAGAGGCCAGCACTCTTCAAATTGGGTCAGTGACATTTCCAGCAGGACAATGCACCAGTCCACAACTCCATCCTTGTCACAGACTATTTGACCAAGATGGGCATCAAGATTGTTTCTCAGCCTCCCTATCATCCAGACCTTGCTCCCTGTGACTTTTGCTTATTTCCAAAGCTCTGAGGCTGTCGTTATGAGACAATTGAAGAGATGAAAGAGGCTGTGGCGAAGGTCATTGACACGCTCATACAAGAGGACGTCCATGGGGCCTTGCAGAAGTTGTTGGAACGGTACAACAAGTGCATTGCAGCCAGAGGAGATTACTTCGAAGGGAACTAGAGTTTCATTTGTGTACTATCAATAAAAGTCCCCATAGGAAAAGATGTCGGGAAACTTATTTAATGATCCTCGTATATATAAATACGTAAGTAAAATAAAGTTGGCGACCATAGTCGAGGGTGACCCGAAGGCTCCCTTTTCGATAGCTACTACACCAGGGGTGTAGGGAAGGGCGCTACACCTTTCCCAGGATTTCTCCACTTTACCCTTGATCCGTACCTTATAATGGTGAGTGTTAAGCAAGGAAGCATCAAGTACCATTTTTAAAGTCTTTGGTATTACTCGACCTGGGATTGAACCCGGGCCATTGGCGAACACTCTAACCATTATACCAATGTCCGGTATTATATATATTAACAAAATATATATCAACAAAATCCAAAATTGAAAGAACATATATATATATATATATACAAACACATGTGGGTCATTCAATAAATGAGGTGAACGCAAAAAAATATTTCGTAAAATTTTATATGTAACCCGTTCAATTTCATGGGGAAAAATATTCTAGTAATTCCTTTTTTATGATTTCAACGAATTAGACCCTCAAGCCCACCGCAATTTTTTTTCCAAAAAAAAAACAACAAAAAAAACACTTATTTTGCATTTTCTTTCCTCGTGCAACTGATACCAACGTCATATTCTACAGCTTTTGGGGTTCCGTTCACTGATACGGTCCAAGTATTTTTTTCTCTTTTCTTTTTCTCTCAGTGGTCAACCGGAACAGCAAAATCCACTAGATGACAAGTGTTTTCTTGTAAATTAAAATTAGGTGATCCGTTTGTATCTCAAAGATCAAGAGAATTTCTCGTATCTCATTTTCTATAATGGATTCTGGTTTGTGCGAATATCATTTAATAGTCAGGTCAAATTTTAATATCTTGAACAATTCACTGTGAATAACCTTTCCTACCCAATCATGCCTAGTATTATACTTTTTTGATACATTCACCTATTATGTCATTTATTGCTTCATTTATTGCTCCACTTATTATCCTGTTGACGATTATCAACAAATGTGCCAACAAATGATTAATATCAAATTGAATAAATACTGGATAGCAGTGTTTGAAACTCAGAGCAAACGAATGAATTATGTTGAATAGAATTTTTATGAATTGAAATACCATGACCAGAAAATCCGGCGAACACAAACGCATGACATACGGAAACACTGGACAGCTGTTTCGACCTTATTAGATCTCATCAGCAGTGTATACAGTGATCTCTACCACTGGAGATCGAACCAGCGACCACGGATTTCAGAGCCGAAACTCGACAACTGAGCCAACAGTTGATATCGCACATAAGTGACGCTAAACTAACTATATTAACTGCACGGTCAATTAACCTTGAATGTGTCTCGTAAGTTTCATCCGTACTGTTTACAGAGGTCGCAGTCACTTCCAGGGCCACGTCAATTATTGGAACCAGTTAACTGTGTGCAAACAATAAATAGTAAAACTTGAAACCATTTAACCTTATACAAACAAATGAGCTCTGGCTTGTTTTAAAAGGATTCCACTGAATTATTTGTTTATATATATACATATAACCTACAAGAGTTGATATGCCACAAAAGCCTACAAAGCAACGTTTCTCTTTCGAGTTTTCCCTTTCTTAGCCATGTCTAGGTCATCTTGTGTGAAATCTTAACGGTTTGTCGCTTGAGGAATCCATGCAGTTGCTTTCTTATTATTATTATTTACTCATTAGAGTTTTTCACATCGGTTTTAGCTGATGGTCTTTCACTGAAGCTTGAGTGATAGCATGTCTCTCCAAGTCTCCAGGACTCCTCTCAGTATTCTGGCTGTTCTCAATATTGTTGTAGTTTGGATGGTCTTTACTCGTCCTCCAACTTCCAAGTCCTCCAGTCCCTTTAATAATCCTTTAGTTACTGTAACTAAAGCACCAATCACAATTGGTATAATTATCACCTTCATGTTCCATAGTTTTTTCAATTCCCTAACAAGTTCGAGGTACTTATCCTTCTTTTCACCTTCTTTCAGTTTTATTCTGTGGTCACCTGAGACAACAAAGTTGACAATTTTGCAAATTATCTTCTTCTTTTTTCTTTTTTCTTTTTGATTATTATAAGGTCTGGCTTTCTGGCCGAGATTAGATGATCCGTCTGTATGTCAAAGTCCCAAAGGAGTTTATGTGTGTCATTTTCTAGGACAGATGCTGCGTTGTGCCTATACCATTTGTTCGTATGGTAAAATTTGAATTTCTTGCACATCTCCCAGTGGATCACCTTAACCACCTAGTCGTGTCTAGTTTTATACTTCTTCTGTGCCAATTTGCTGAATTCGTTTATTATGTATTGATGGTTTCGTCTCTATCCCCACATAGCCTACATTTGCTATTTTGTTGCGTCTTATCAATTCTCGCTTTGATATGATTGGTTCTTATGGCGTTGTTTTGTGCTGCTATTAGTGGAGATTCTGTTTCTTTCTTAAAGTTTCCTTTTCTTAGCCACGTCCATGTTTTCTCGTGTAAGATGTTGTTTATTAGTCGTTTAAAACGCCGATAGAGTTGTGTTTCTTTTCATTTTTGTTTCCTAGTTATTATCATTCTGTTGTCCACCGTGTTGTCAGTATCGTTTCTGATGGCTGTAATCAGTCCTCCTTCGTGTTTTTCTATCTAGTCCTCAAGTCGTTGTATCGATGCGTCGATGCTCTCTTCAATGCCAGCAAGTCCTCTTCCTTCCTCCTTTCTTGATACATATAGTCTGTCAATATCGTCTCTGGGATGTAATGTATTATGCAAGGTCATTAGTTTTCTTGTTCTTTGGTCCATTTGTTTAAGTTCTACTCTAATCCACTTCAAAAGCAGTCCCGAATATCTAACGAGGGGTACAGCCCAGGTATTTATTCTTTTGATAAGGTTTCGGCTAGAGAGGTTTGTCTCGAATAGTTTTCTAGTTCTCCTGAGATATTCTTTTTGAATTTTTTTTTTTTTTTCATTTCCGCTTGTTTGTCCCAGTATTTGTAGGTTTCCTTTTCTCCGAGCGTTCTTATCTTATCTTGATTTGGTAATTCCGTTCCGTCAGTCAGATATCGCTTGCCACTTTTCATTACTAGCATGGCACATTATTATTAATATTATTAATTAATTATTATTGTTGTTACTCCTTGAGAGTTTTTCAGGGCAGCGTTAGCTGAAAGTCTTTCACAGCAAGACTCCAAGACTATTCTTAGTATCCTAGCCGATTTTAATAATGCTGTTATCTGGTTGGCCTCTACTTGTTCTCCAATTTCTAAGTCTTGCAGTCCCTTTACCAAACTTTTGGGGATTATTCTGAGATTATACACTTAAGTGCATCATACATACTTTATTTCCGTACATATGTACAAAAGTATCATAAATGATTAAACCATGGAATTTACATAAGTTTAGCTCGTCACAGTTACTTAGGAGGAGCTCGTGGAGTAATGGTTATCGTCGCACAAAATAAACTAAGATACCCGAGTTCAATTCCTAGACGAGACTATATGGATTTCACTTCTCGCTAATAGTCTAGAGTATGCATGAATTCAACTATTCTCCCTCTAGTTTTAGATAAATAGCGAGGTAGACTGGGTTCTTTACCCTTGGTAAGGCAACCAGTCGTGGAGAATGAAAACTCTTAATTCGGACTTGGTGTATTCCGCTTAAACACTGGCCTAGTGCTTCATTCTGTCCGTGGAGGAATGGTAGGGTAAATACATAATTAATTTTTATTTGATTGCATTAGCCATCGAAATTCGATATTTTATCAGATTTATTTTAATTATTTTGATGAGTAAATTTAGTGAGAAAACTTTTCTTTTAAAAACGCATAGCTTAAATTACATAAACTCGATTCATAATTGTTGTGTAAAATATTTATAGATTATTCTTATTTATTTGCTAATTATTTACTTATTCAATTCTTTGAAAATAATCAAATAAATGAAGGAATAAACAAATAAGGCAAAACAGCGCCATTTTGGATTTTATTTTTATCTGTTAATGAATATTATTAGAATTGAATAAATTGTTGATTTGTCACTTGGTTTTTGTTTTAAAAAGATAAGTATTCTTCATTTCTTTCTTTTACTCTTCTCTTTCTAATCTTCATCTCACTGTCTCCTCCCCCCTCTCTCTCTCTCTCTATATATATATATATGTATATATAAGGACGTGCGTTTCTTTTTCTCTCCATCTTCTCTTCGTTTCTTTCTCAAAACTTTTTTTCTTCATTTCAGCCTTCTATTTAATTAAAGCAGACAATAAGCCACTGATGTTTAGCCTTATCGCTTATTCTCTCTCTCTCTCTCTTTCTCTCTCTCTCTTTCTCTCTCTCTCTCTCCCCTTATCGTGTTAACTTCATGTTTCACCTTATCGCTTCGTCTTTCTTTTCTCTTTCTTTTCACTTTTATTTCTTTTTCTTCTTCCTTCTTTCTTTCTATTAAGTCTATCATTTAGCGTTATTGCTTCTTCTTCTTCTTCTTCTTCTTCTTCTTCTTTCTTTCTTTCTTTTTTTCTTTTTTCTTTCTTTCTTTCTTTCTTTCTTTCTAATTTTGTTTATTATTTCACGTTAATGCTTTTTCACTCTTTTTATCTCTCTCTCACTCACTCTTTTTTCTTTCTCTCTCTCTTTCTTTCTTTCTTTCTTTCTTTTCTTTTCTTTCTTTCTTTTTTTTCTTTCTATGTTTTCTTGATGTTTCGCTTTATTGCTTCCTCTTTCTCTTCTTTTATTTCTTTCTTTCTTATCATTTTTGCTTACTAATTCTCACCTAAATGTTATATATCCTTTTCCTGCCCTTTTCTTATAACAATCAAAACGGAATGGCCCAATATTATCTGTGGTGATGACAGAATTTAATATATGAACATATGCGTTCATGCCTTATTCAATAATTATCATAGATAATACTCTGTGGGTTTATGTTTTTTACATGATTTATTTTTTGTTTTTGTCTTTTTAATATTATACATGAAATCCAAAAATATATTTACGAGCTGCTAATTAATATATGCATACACACAAAAAAAAAAAACGGTTGAATTAAATGTCGACGGCAATGTTCTTATTTTATAGCCTTGTACAAGATAAGGCTACACATTTCATCGAAAGCACACATGTGAATAAAATTTGGTAAAAAAGCGCGTTATTTTGGGGAGGGGTCTTTTTTTAGTTATGTACCAATACCTTAGGAATATTTGTTTTTGTGCTAAAGACAAAATCATATTTAACGGACTGTTTACGAAAATTACCGATCTTGAACGAAATAAGTATTATATGTTCATATATATATATATATATATATATATATATATATATATATATATATTTGCGACCGGTTTTTGTCTTTCTTAAAGAAATTATTGCTCTGAGATCTTTACCAGGAAATTTTAAATGTTCATAGTTGAATGATTTTTTGTCCTGACGGAATTATTCCCGACTCCGGTGTAACTGGACTGAATAATATATATATATATATATATATATATATATATATATATATATATATATATATATATATATATATATATAGAATACTTAGTCCAGTTAAACCGGAGTTAGGAGTAATTCTATCAGGACAAGAAAATATTCGTGAATATTTAAATCTTCCTGGTAAAGAGCTCAATGTATCAGGATTGAAATAAATTTATAATCCTTTGTGATTGGTTTCGTTGTTTTTTTCTTAATGAAATATATATATATATATATATATATATATATATATATTGTCATCCACAGACAGACTGTTTCGTTCTATCAGAACTCTTCAGTGTGGATAGACACGTAGGACACTCAAAGCCGGGATCGAAACCCATCCAACTTTACGTTAGATTTAGTATCAGACTGTTCGGCCAACAAGCGTGCCACGTAGGCTAAGGGAATTATAAGGTCGTTATGTAGCAACAGCAGCAGCAGCGCCCGTTTGCTTACATTTTTTTATACCCTATCGGCTACCAGAGTGCTCAATTCTTTCGAAGAGCTTTGCATTATGCGAGCGGCAGCCGAAAATTCATTTGCCATGGGGGAGCGAATATATTGTCATCCACAGACAGACTGTTTCGTTCTATCAGAATTCTTCAGTGACCCCCCACCATATATATATATATATATATATATATATATATATATATATATATATATATATATATATTATCAAAATGGCTAATTCCTTAAATGAATTTGAATACGATACTTTGGGTTTTTATTTCATATAATTATGATCCATTCGTATTTCTAACTTCTTGGCCTTTTTCAGGAGACTAATAATGTCTAGGGCCACCTCAGTGAAGATTATTTTATATACTGTTAAATAATTTTCACAGCAAAGGCTAGAAGCAGAGGTGAACCTAGACATTGTTAGTTTCCCTAAGATGACCACTTAGTTCGAAACACAGGTGGAGCATGATTATATGAAAGACAATCCTAAAGAATCATATTCAAATTCATTTTCTGACCTATTCATTTTAAAATATTCACTTTTCTCTCACTGAAAAAAAAATTGGTATATATATATACATATATATATATATACATACAAGGATCATAAAAGTTTCTAGACTTTTTTCGTATGAGCACTTTCATTGATAGTACACACATAAAACTCTAGTCCCTTTCCAAGTAAACCCTTCCTGAACTCCCTTAAAACCTCAACATAGTAGCCCTAACCCTAACCCTTTGGCCAATCAACTCTGGTCTATTGACTTCCTTATTCCTCCCACACCTCTCATCATCCCTCACAGACTCCCTGCCTTCCTTGAATCTCTTATGCCACTCAAAAACTCATGCTCGATTCATGCAAGATGCTCTAAAAGCAGTCTGAAGCATTCCGTACGTTTCAGTGGTATTTTTCCAAGTTTAAAACAGAATTTTATTGCATATTGTTCTTCTAAAGTGTCAGATTGCATTTTTGAAAATCACCAGCTGTGACAATCAGGCTTCAGTAGGGTGTATTCCAATTGCAGCTGTAGCTGTTCATTTGAACCCTAAATCATAATCGTCGCTTATGAGTTCGTCCTTACTTCTCCAGCAGTATCCCGTATATCTTGCCTGTCTGCTTTGAATGGTTTTAGAGATGGGAGATAGGTGGCCGTACAGCTGGGATGTTGTGGGATGTTCCTTCCAGGATTTGTTCAATATACCTCATAGCATTATTGATCAATTTCCGTCCAGCTTTTTCGCTATGTACTTCGTTAGTGTCCATGTGGTGCATCCATATATTAGAACAGACACGACCTCTTCTTGAAAAAAAATTACGTTTTATTTTATCGGATCGGTTTAACTTCTATGACCCTAACTAAAACCAGTTATATATATGTACATATATAGTTTCATGTTTAGGCATTGGCATCTCTGGGAACGCAGTTCATGTGTTTTAAACAAAAAGGAGCCATCTTCACTTCAAGTTACAAGCCTTTGAAATAAGTAGACAGGTTCCTATACCACCGTAGCAATATCTCATCTACTGAATGCCGTGTCAACATATGCTTGGGGAAAGTCTCGACTATTTTTGACAAATTTTATTTTTTATTTTTTAAGTAGAGGAATAAATATTGTGAATTGAATTACCATGACCAGAAAATCCACCGAACATCTGGGCACGATATACGGGACCACTGGACAGCTGATTCGACCTTATTAGGTCTCATCAGCAGTGTATACACATTTAGGTTATTTGGCCACACAATTACGATGACTAGTTGATTTGGCGTCACTTGTGCGCGATATGAACAGTTGGCTCAGTTGTAGAGTTTCGGCACTGCAATCTGTGGTTCGATCTCCAGTGGTGGAGATTACGGTATACACTGCAGATGAGACCTAATAAGGTCGAAACAGCTGTTCAGTGTTCCCGTATATCGTGCGTAGGTGTTCGGCGGATTTTCTGGTCATGATTATTCAATTCACAATATTTCTGACAAGTGGTTGATCAAATGAAATTCTGTTCTCTCAAATAAAATAAAACGAGATTTCTTCAAAGCCGTGGCTGTGTCAATACTACTGTATAGATGCACCAGCTGAACTCTAACGAAACGCTAGATGGAAACTACTCAAGAATGCTACTGGTTGTTTTGAACAAATTCTGGAAGGAGCACCCCACAAAGCAATGAAAATGTAATGCCCTATAGAGATGCGTTTAACAAAACGGTTATCATGGTAAAAAAAATGAAAACGATGACCATAGTTCAAATCT
>CAUZXS010004458.1:162500-165000 GCA_963585895.1 Sepioteuthis lessoniana
GACAACTTCAAAACAAAACCCTACAAATAAATAAAAACAATAAAAACTCACACAATCACCTCAAACTACACGACACCTGATGACGACAAAAATTATGATCGAAAGCCTTTGGGCAGAAGATATGGGACAATTCTTTCACTACCTCGATCCAGACACAAGAAAAATAACAAGACTTGAAAAATTACAATTTAAAATAATTAACAGTATATATATATATATATATATATATATATATATATATATATATACTGTTAATTATTTTAAATTGTAATTTTTGTGTGTGTGTGTGTGTGTGTGTGTGTGATTGATTTTAACTGCCAGCCTGTATAGGGTTATCTAATGCCTAGAGGTTACCGAATCGTGTTCAATGTATATTCATATTTGCATTTTTGTGTGTGTGTGTAGTTCATATTTACCCAACCCCTCCGCTCGGGCAGGATATGACACAAGGTCAATTTTTTTTTTTAAACGGAGTTTAACAGGTTTGAATTCAGAGTTTTCCTTCTCCTAGACTAGTTGCCTCACCAAGCCTGAAGAACCTAGTCTTCCCTACTATCTACCCATAGCTGGAGGGAGAATAATTGGATTCATACCTTTCCCAAGGGTATTAGTGCTATGTGAAATGCAATCAGTCCAGGATTTGAACTCGTGTCGCCGTGTCCAATTCTTGCGATGATAACCATTACACCACAAGCACCTCCTGTGTGTGTGTGTGTGAGTGTGTGTGTGTGTGTGTGTGTGTGTGTGTGTGTGTGTGTGTGTAGTTGTTGTATTATTAAAAATAATAAACAGTGTTCCCTCGTCTTTAATAATTACTAGCTGCCTAAATATACACACTTCCATATCTATCTATATATATATATATATATATATATATATATATATATATATATATATATATATATATATATATATATATATATATATATATTATAGTGAAGTCAACGGAGTCACAAATTGAATCATCAGGAAAAATCAGATATTTTTTGATAATCAGGTAAAACCTAGTTAGATTGTTGTGACATTGTAAGTTTTATAACTTTAAATTCGTTCAATATATTGTATCGAACACTTTTTACGTTATCTCTGTTGATTCAGCAAGCGTTTTATCTTTTAGTTAGGCATCGCAGCATTATTTGATTATTTTCAAATAGTACAAGTATCGTTAGTCATTTCTTTTTTTATTGAATTTTTTTCCCTGACTAAAAGTTTGTATAATTTTTATTTAGATATTGTGTCATCTGTGTTTTCTCATCTGAAGATGATTTTTATAAACCTTATAAGAGGCTAAAATAAATTCATATGATACCAAGAAAGTGATTTTTTTTTCTTCTTTTGGCTTTATATAAAGAAATTTTTTAGCTCTATACGTTGATTGTTGATGTATTGCTAAGCCCAAATTAATTATACATCAATAGCCGTTAGTATTGAGGACTCATATTGGATACTCCTACCCTTTGGATTTCCTCCTTGGATTATATATATATATATATATATATATATATATATATAATATATATATATATAGATGATTGATTGATCTATGATATATTTCTCCTGACGTGATTGATTAACTAATTCATTTATGTATTTTCTTTGCTTATTTTTTACTTAGGGATATTTGTATAATCTATATAGAAATAGGGTTTAAGTGATGTGAATTTAGGCAGAAGATCTTCATTAATATATGTTTGATTAAAGACTTTGGAAAGGAAAGAAAACAATATTGTCACTAAGCTTCATAACCGAATCAATTCAACAGTTTTTTCTCGATCTTGATAGCAGAATGTTTTAAAATACCGGAATAAAATCATCAGATCTAATTGTGGGTCGTGTTTATAAACGCCAATAAAAAAAGTATAAATATATATATTGATGTGTGTGTGTGTGTGTGTGTGTGTGTGTGTGTGTGTGTGTGTGTGTGTGTGTGTGTGTGTGAAATATAGATTTTTTAATGATTTGTATATAAAGATGTTTACGTATATATAATTAGTGTTTGAAACGCTACGTTTTTATCATAAATATTTGAGAAGTGTGTGTGTGCATGTGAACGTATCTTGTTATGAATTTAAACATAGACACATATCTTTGAGTATATGTGTGCGTATAATTAATTTATATATATATATATATATATATATATATATATATATATATATATATATATATATATATAATATATATATATATATATATATATATTTCGATTTTCATTCACTCAAATTCTTAGAGCTCACTTAACGTTAGTATGACAACACCTTATAAAAAACGCTCCTTAAAGATAGCCAGACGCCAAACTGTTCAGGAGTAAATTTAAAAAACTTAACTGCCAACAATCATTTATTGCCTGGTACTGTTTGTGACCCTGGGTTTCATGCAATCAGCAATCGTCGGACTGAACAAGAAAGATTCAGAAACCAATGAATATAAATATATAAGATAATGATAATAGTAATAATATATATATATACATATATATATATATATATATATATATATA
>CAUZXS010004458.1:170000-172500 GCA_963585895.1 Sepioteuthis lessoniana
AACCAAACCAAACCAAACCAAACCAAATCATATATATTTAATATATATGTATAAAGTAGATTTGGCATTAAATAATCAACAATCGTTGATATGCCATAAAACCAAACCAAACCAAACCAAATCATATATATTTAATATATATGTATAAAGAGGTTTTGGCATTAAATAACCAACAATGGTTGATATGCTATAAAACCAAACCAAACCCAATCATATATATTTAATATATATGTATAAAGAGGATTTGGCATTGAATAACCAACAATGTTTAATATGCCATAAAACCAAACCAGACCAAATGAATGGGGCGCCCAATGAGACTCGAACACCACCAGAGGTGCCTTTACACCAACAGAGATGCCCTCAGGTGACATACGTAAGTTCGTGAAAAATATGTTTTGATAGATAGATAAATAGATAGATAGATAGATAGATAGATAGATAGATAGATAGATGTCAGCAGGCCTACGTTGGACAAATTATTTACATCTCAATAACCATAGTAATTTTAGCAGTAAAAATTAAAAGAAATATATATATATATATACACACACAATCACACAGAAGTTGATAGATAATTAGATAGATAGATACTTCAGAAGGCCTACGTTGTACTAGATGTTAACCTCCAACAACGGAAGTATTTTTTGGCAAAATTTAAAAGAACCAATCAAGCACACACGCACGCGCAAACCCAAAAATGTATTGTACAAATAGATCGGTCGACCAGTAGGTACAACTCTCTCTCTCTCTCTCTCTCTATATATATATATAGTATCACCTTCATTGTTAGTAGATTTGTCTTTGGTATAGTTAGCAGTGCTCAATGTTTTCTTGCATTTTGCATCTTTTTTATTGTATCCACTTTCCATCACTCAACAAAGTTTCTGAAGAATTGTGACTATTTAAATAGGAAATTGCGCCCGGGAGTACAGACCAATAGTTTTTTGCTTGTTATTTTTAGTTTTATATTGTTTCGTTTTTAGTTTGTTTTTGTTTTTGTTTTTCCACTGAATTATTAATTATATATTAAGAGGACAAATATAATCAAAGTGATATAATGGATATTTTGATTGTGTTGGCTGCTTTCCGAGTCTTGTAACGTTCATTATTCTTTAATAAATTAAACTGGTTTACCTGACTGTGGATCATCGTTAAGGGAAAGATAACTACCACGAAACAGCAAACCAATTTTGGTATGTTTAATTATTCACAGAACCTTATCCATCAATTGCACAATTTTTCAACCGTTTTGTTTTATTTGTTTCACTCGCATTTTCATCTTTCTTCGTTACGTTTAATGATTATTTCACTTGACCCAATTAGAATGTCTCAATTTGCTTAAAAGCGAAACATTTTCACTTTGTCTCTATGGAGAATGATCCACAGAAAGAAGGATATTTTCGATTATTCGGAAGTTACACATTACTTCGACTAATATAAACAAGCTGATTAAAAAGATATTTGATGATTTTACTGATCATCAGCATTGTGTACCCTTCATTATTCTCAAGAAGTATGTTCAGTTGATTGCTATCACTCACAACTGGTAAGCTTGATTGATTTTAACGGTATGTCAACTTATCTAGTGTTATTTAAGACCTAGAGGTTGGGGAATTGCGTACATTGTATATTTATCTACGTTTTCTTTTTTAGATAGAGGAATTAAATTGTGAATTGAATTACCATGACCAGAATTACCATGACTAGTTAATTTGGCGTCACTTGTATGCGATATGGACTGTTGGCTCAGTTGTAGGGTTTCGGCTCTGCAATCTGTGGTCGTTGATTCGATTTCCAGGGGTGGAGATCACGGTATACACTGCTGATGGGAACTAATAAGGTCGAAACAGCTGTCCAGTGTTTCTGTATGTCGTGTGTAAGTGTTCACCAGATTTTCGGGTCTTGGTAATTCAATTCACTACTGTATATTTGTATTTCCATCTTTGTGTGGCTATTTCTTAAAAGTTTTTTTTTTGCACAGTTATATGATATTAAGTATTCTTAACTAATACAAATAATTTGCATACAGTTGTATGGTTTCAAGTATTCCTATCTAATACTATTTGTTTTATGCTGTCCAGAAATTACTTCTATTAACTTATAATAATTTGTTTGTACACAGATAGGTGGTTTCGATTAACTAATAATAATAATTCTTAGCAAACATATTATCTTCAAGCAACTATTTTTATTACAATTTATTGTTACATGGCAACAAGTATTTTTGTCCAATACTAATAATTATTAGAAAGATGGCCTTGACCTGTAGATGGGACTCTAACTAGTACAAAATCTTCGGGTCAGAATGACCCTAGGTGTAATTGAAATAAAAGGGTGTCTCTACGCTCCCCAAAGACCCAGAACTAAATCGGCACCAGCAAATCTCATTTAGCGCTATACGCAGGATATCTTTTTGTGGAGGTTGGTGGGGTGGGGGTCATTATTCATTGAGAAATCTTAACAAACCATTTTTGACGCGCTGGATCGTCCACAAAAC
>CAUZXS010004459.1:0-50000 GCA_963585895.1 Sepioteuthis lessoniana
AAAATCATTCTGAACTTTAATACATTGGCTCTTAAAATACTGATATATCAACTAAGTATGGAGTATTTGCCTGTCTAAAATGATTGTAGATACATTTTTGAAGACTATAATCAGGTTGCGTATCACCTCATCTCGTTCAATGAACTGTTCCAGTAAAAGTCGCAAGAGATAGTAAGTAGGCGAACATACACAAAGAAACCTACATAGACTGTGGGTGTGTAGAGATCGTTCTCTTTTCAAGCCACCTGGTGTTTATGCTGGGTGGTTCAAAGATGAAGCAGAATCGGGGGCTTCTCCACAGGCCTCATGTGCACCATCACCTAAAAGAGGTAAAGGCTGAGTACATTGTCCGGCACCTGAGGTACTCCTTTAACGTAATACCAATGGAAATGGTAATATTTTTTGGTTGGTTGGTTGAGTTTCAAAGCATATCAACCTTGTAGGTTATTTAAATCCAAATCCTCAGTGTGTGTGTGTGTGTATATATATATATATATATATATATATATATATATATATATATATATATATATTTAGGCAGCATTTCTTCGTTAATGCAAATTTCATTTAACATAATAGACATTTTATGCCTACATATTTTCTTCTGGATCCATTCGAATTCCCGTATTACTTTTATCGTATTCAGGGGGAATTGATTTAGGTATTGTCCATAGTTGTATGTATCCCAAGTACACTTTTGTAATAGATCCTCCCCTGATGATGGCCCAAAGTCGGGCAGAAAGTACTAGGGATACATACAACTATAGACAATACCTAAATCAATTCCCCCCGAATACAATAAAAGTAATACGGGAATTCGAACGGATCCAGAAGAAAATATGTAGGCATAAAATGTCTATTATGTTTAATGAAATTTGCATATATATATATATATATATATATATATATATATATATATATATATATATATAACAAATGATTAGTACATAACATTTTAAACAAGCTAGATCTAATTTGTTTGTACACCAATGATTTCGAGTATTGCAATATAACACTAACAGTTCTATTTCCACACAGTTAAATGATTTCAAGTATTCCTATCAAACACTAATAATTCTATTAAATATTAGTCGTTTGCATAGTTAAATAATTTCAAGTATTGCTATCTAATACTAATAATTCAATTTAATATCAATTCTTTGCTTTCACACTATTAAATGGTTAAACAGTTCTACTTGACACATACATGGGAATCCAACAAGTATTACCAACTCCAGGTCAGAGTGAACCTGGGAGTCATGGCAATAAAGGGGTACTCCTAAAGCTTTGAAGCCTCACCATAAGATCTAGTTTAGAGTCATATCCAGGATACAAAATAGGGGATCTTACCTGGCTGCAGAGTTGCATTTGGTGTATTTTACGGCCCCAGGTGACTGGGCTGACTATTTTTGGCACCTCCTAATGGCAAACTTGCTTAATACTATATTTGAAATAGTATTGAAACAATTTTTTAAAATCAGACAGAATCTTTAAATATACTCACTTATAAAAATGAATGAAATCTAATGTGGTCAAGAAATGGGGAATCAGTTTACAATATACTTATTATATCAAAATGATCCCCCCCACTTAAACACAAATGACAAAAAGTAGTAAAGGATCTGGTTTTGTATGTTTAATGGCATAACAACTCTTTATGGGTTATTTGATGCCAAATTTTGATTCAATTGTAGATGTTTGATTGCAATCAATTTTTTTTTAAAGCAATTTTTTCTATAATAATCATTTGTATGCACAGTTATATGGTATCAAGTATTCCAATCTAATACTAATAATTTTAAACATATCACTTTGGTCCCAACAGGTACTACCACTCAGGTCCAGAATGAACCTTAGAGTAATGGCAATGAAAGGTAACTATAGTCCCTCGAGCTTCAGAACAGTCGCCACACCACCAGATACTGTTTAGTATCATATCACCATCTTTTAGAGGGGTGGAGTTTTACCCCTTGGCAGAGAGAGTCAGTGTATTCTAAGCCTACATACAGGTTGGTTAGTTGATTGTATTGTTTTATGGCGTATCAACCCTTTTCAGGTCATTAAACACAGAATTAAATTTCAAACAATTCAGTTTAGTATAAGTATAATCTGTTTACAAACAGTTAAATGTCAAAAAACAGTCTTATTTCAAACAATTCAGTTTAGAATCAATACACAGTTTAGTTTGATTTAAAAACAGTTCTATTTCAAACAGTTTAGTTTAGCATAAATATGCAGTTTCAATGTCAAAAACAGTTCTCTATCAAACAATTCAGCTTACCATAAGTATACAGTTTAGTTCTATTTGACCCATAGATAGGAACCTGTGAGGTGCTACCACTCTGGGTCAGAGTAGACCTGGGAGCGATGGCAATGAAGGAGTACTCCGCATTCCCCCAAACTCCAGCATTACTGGAACCTCACCATCAGATTGTTTAGTGTCATATCTAGGACACTCATGGGGGGGGGTCTTACCACTCTGCAGAGGTGCAGTCTGTGTATTCCACCCCACCCCCAGGACAATAAGATTGAAAAGCAGGTAAGAGTGGAAATGCAGATGATTCTTTATGAGTAAAGATGAAAAGAAAGATCAAACTTACCCATGTTTGTATAACATAGATAAAAATATGGATCAGCAATGAAAATCAGGAGGGATAAGGGATAGATCAAGAAGATACAGGAAAGAAAAAGTAGGAGATAATGAGGGAATTTCCACTAATCAAACTTGTATTAAAAAATTAAAAAATTTGATAATATTATTGATAAGACAACGAAGAAGACGACAAAGACAAAGAAGAAGAAGAAGACGACAAAGACGAAGAAGAAGAAGAAGACGACAAAGACGAAGAAGAAGAAGAAGACGACAAAGAAGAAGAAGAAGACGAAGAAGACGACAAAGAAGAAGAAGAAGACGAAGAAGACGAAGACAAAGAAGACGAAGACAAAGAAGAAGAAGACAAAGAAGAAGAAGACAAAGAAGAAGAAGAAGAAGACGAAGACAAAGAAGACGAAGACAAAGAAGAAGAAGACAAAGAAGAAGAAGACAAAGAAGAAGAAGACAAAGAAGAAGAAGACGAAGACGAAGACAAAGAAGAAGAAGACAAAGAAGACAAAGAAGAAGAAGACAAAGAAGAAGACAAAGAAGACAAAGAAGAAGAAGACAAAGAAGACAAAGAAGAGGCCAAAATGAATGCAGCCAGCCAACTAGCACAAAAGGAACGCAAAAATAGTGCGTGCAACGCAAATGCAACTACACAGATTTATACAAATGCACGTGTATACATTATACAAATCTAAACGCATTTATACACATTCATACACACACACACACAGCTATTAGTAACAGCAAATATTTCTTTAAATTTCAATTTTATCAGAATTGTTCATAAAGAGAATTCTGTATCTTGGAGGAAAAAAAAAAAAAAAAAAAAAAAAAATGGTCTTATTGATCTAAAAATAGCAGCAGCTCTATTTGGGCAAACCGATTTCCTCATTTTCTTTTAATAGATTCTTCCAGGGAAGAAGTGATACACCAGTCGTGATGTCATAGAATCAGTTTTCCTTTTTTTTTTTTCCTTCTTTCTTGCCATTTAATTAATTCTATCTAACTGCTGCTGCTGCAAGCCAGTTACGAAGAAACATGGATGCAAGGAATGGTACAAAGAGATTGATTTGGATTCAATGTACCTATAAATCATAGGATTAATCACAACTAATAATGAGAAAAGAGAAAAAAGAAAGAAAAAAAAATCATAATCTGTCTAGCAGTCTGTAAACTTTCAATTGAGTAAATGGAAAAATTATATCAATAACCCCCCCCCCCTGTCAATTGAATAGACTAGAAAATGTGGCAGCCAGAAAATTAGCAAATCCTTTGACAGCACTAATTCAAAAGCAAGTATCTTTTTTAAACTAGACATCAGAAAGGGTATCCAGTTGTAAAATATAAAGAAACAAGAGATAATATTGAACTGTGTTGACACAAGGTATACACTTTTGTTTAAAACAGAAGAAAAAAAAAAAGTTAATCCAACCATTCACTGACAAAGAGTAAAGCAGCCTTTTGAAAAAACGCTTCGAGATTTCTTAGATTTTCTTAAATGAAGCATTGTTGATTATTATCCATTTCTGACATCTATATGTGAATTTGTTTTTCATCTTATTTCTCTTATAAAAGACATTTGCTACAAGGTGTAAAAAATTAAGACTCATTGTAATTTACAATCGATTTTTGACTGTCAACACTATGCTAAATTATATATATATATATATATATATATATATATATATATATATATATATATATATATTAGTATTATTCGGTCCAGTTAAACCAGAGTTGGGAGTAATTCCTTCAGGACAAGAAAATCATTCAAGATGTTTTATTTATCCATTAGATCTGAAGAAGTCCTGTTATATTTTTCTTCGTGCTTTTGGTTCACACTAGAAACAAAAAACAGGATGGAAATAAATTTATAATCCTAAAATAACCGGTCTTTGGTTTTTTCTTTAAAGAAAAAAAAAAAATATATATTTTATAAAATCATATTGAGCATACATGCATATGTAAAGATATTTGGGGGCAGGGGAGTACAGAATTTAATCATGACAATGAATAGAATCTAAATTTTATTCATTATGGGACTAAAAACATAAAAAGATTAAAAAAAAAAAAAAAAAGAAAAGTGACAAGCCAGCAAACCAGTTTTGCTCCATACTAAACAGAGCTAAAAATCGAGGAAAATATAGTCTTTAAGGAGGGGGGGGTATTTAGGGTGGAGGGAAAAAAAATATTGGTTTGGTTTGGTTTCTTTGTTTAATGGCATATCAACTCTTTTTAGGTTATTTAATGCCAAAGCCATTCTCCTAGAATAACAGTAGTGGTACTATTTAACCCATAGCTGGGAGGATAAGGGGGTTCATACCTTTCCCAAGGGTATTTGCCCGAAAGTGAACGTAATAGCACGACTGGAGAACGAACTCGCGTACTACGTTTCCGCAGTCCATCGCTTTAACCATTACACCACGAGGACACCCCCCCCCAAAAAAAAAAATATTGTATTGGAGACTATATTGAAATAATATTAAGTCTCAGTAGACATTCTCTCTGTTTATGGAGAATCAGTATGCTGGACAATATGTGGACTGTCTCCAATACTTCAAGATGAAATGAGGAGTGACTTACTATGGTGAACAAGTCTGCACTAATATAAATATTATTACTCACTCTCTCACACAGACACACAAAATTCTATATTTAATTTTTTTTTCATTTTCAAAAAGAGAAATGCCATTCACTGGAAGAGAAAAAGTGTTTAAACATTAAACATAGAATTTTGACTTATTTCTACGTACGCTGTTGAACAGAATTTGAAAGATAATTGGTCAGTAGTCAGTAGTTTATGAAATTCTATCGATTTTTTCTGAAACACCATGCGTATGAGTGTGATCACCCGACGTTTTACCCTGAATATGTCAATAGCAATGGATCTTGAATTGTCAATAAGTACCACCAGCTGTTGTTTCATTTCAAACTATATAACATAACTGCGTTCCCCCATTTCAGTCACTTCTACAGACTTAAGACAAAATAAACAAAAAAATGACCAACAAGCAGATATTGTGTGTCCTAAGCAAAAATTACTAAGGACAATAAAATATATAAATATTGTTAACCTATCAAGACTGACCTCTAATCAATTTGTAACTAATATAGTTTGACAAACTGGTCCGAATCTCTCTATAATGCTGACATTACTTCACAATGAATGACTGCTTTTCTTTAAAATTTGCTATGCATTTCTACAGTAAAATAGAATTGCTTGGTTTAGAATATACTGACTGTATCCTTGGCAGATGAGTAAGATACCCTACCATATATATATATATATATATATATATATATATATATATATATATATATATATAAAAAAAAAGGTGGGGGTCGTGAGTAAACTGCATCTGGCGATGAGGATCGAGTTCTAGAGATCTGTGGAGTACCTCTTCCATTTTTCACAGTTCTACTTTAACCCATAATAGGAGTAACTATTAGGGCCCAATCTATACATCTAAGGTAAATTATTTGTATTAGATAGAAATACTTGATGTCAAATCACAGAAATACTTACCACCCTATGGGATCCCAACTCATGTCCAGGAGTAAACTAAAATAAAACAGGCAGTAACCTAATACAGACCCTGTGCTGTTAAGCAGTTGAAGCTAGGGAAGCTTGACTGCTGGTGCCTTGGTATAGGTCATCCAGGAGATTGCCTCTTTAAGGATACACAAGTCTTCTCTCATTGACGTGGCTCCCAGCTCTTTCAACATTGCTTGATCCATCATCAGTGCACTGTTCCTCATCAGTGCAATGATAGAGATGGATGTTAGACTGAGATCTTGGCATAAAACTTCCCAATCAATTCGGGATTTTCTGAATTGTTGGGGGAGGGGGGTCATTTCAAGTTTGACCATGTAACTGTAAATCATTTGTATTAAGACTAGTTACATGAAACTAATTGTTTACTAAGGATTATTACTTACTTGAAACCATAAATGTCTGCAAACAAATGACTATTGAACTTACTTGAAACCATATAATTATTATTAGTATTGATTAAGAATACTTAAAACCATACAACTGTGGATAGATTATTTATATTAGAAAGGAATCCCTTATATATGACTGCGTGCAAAAATTTAAGCTATAAAAAAAAAAAATTAACTCTAAATGAACAATATTACCTAACATCTAAGCAAGAAATAACCCTAGAGGAATTGACATGCCACAAAAATCAACAGTAATGAATTTACATTATATAAGGAGTAGTTTTATTCTATTAGAATTTCTCACATTAATTCCTGACCATTGACAATCCTTTAATTTCTTTATTTTTCAATGTGTTCTCACATCAAATCATTAGCAATGCATTTACATGTTATCATATTTACCCAACCCCTACACTCGGGCAGGATATGACACAAGGTCAATTTTTAAGCGGAGTTTAACAGGTTTGAATTCAGAGTTTTCCTTCTCCTAGACTAATTGCCTTACCAAGGCTGAAGAACCCAGTCTGCCCTACTATTTAAACATAGCTGGAGAGAGAATAATTGGATTCATACCTTTCCCAAGGGTATTAGTGCTATGTGAAATGCAATCAGTCTTGTCCTGGATTTGAACTCATGTCACCGTGTCCATTTCCAACAATGATAACCATTACACCACGGCACCTCCATTTACATGTTATACTGACCTAGATCTTGTTACCATTCAAATATATATATATATATATATATATATATATATATATATATATATATATATATATATATATATATATATAACTCTTCACCAGATCAAGTTGACACAGTCAGCTGTGGCTGCAGAATACACTGACTGCATCTCTGCAGAAACAAAGGTCCTGAAAATTACAATAAACAATCTGATTGTGAGTTTCTAGTAATGCTGGAGCTTTGGGGAATGCAGAGTATTCCTTCATTGCCATCAATCCCAATTCCACTCTGGCCCGGAGTGGTAGCACCTGATAGGGTCCTATCTATATGTCAAATAGAACTAAACTGTAATTATGCTAAACTAAATTGTTTGAAATGAACTGTTTTTACATTTAACTGTGGGTAAACTAAAATTTATACTTATATTTCAAACAATTCAGTTTTGTATAACTGTCTATATGTATAAAAATGAATTTGGCATTAAAAAACCTACAATAGTTGATGTGCCATAAAACTAGACCAAATAAACAAGATCTAGTTTTATAAGAAAAATAATTGGGCATTAACACCAAAGAAAATAAGTTTGAAAATGAGTGAACTCACTCAAGAGATTATATATTACACACACACACACACATATATATATATATATATATATATATATATATATATATATATATATATATATATATATATATATATATATATAACACACACACATATATAGAAAAGGAAAGAGAAAATTGGCAACATTCTGAAGTATAAAGATTGTTATTGGTTCAATGAAAGAAAGTAAATATTTTAAAATAGGTCTGCCAATGATTTCAAATTTAGTATCCCCCCCCTCTTCCTCTTCCCATATACTACTATTACACACTTGGACATTTCAGTCGTGGCTAGGTAGTCAGGGCAAACATCTGGTTTTGTCTTTCCACTCTTCAATATAAACAAAAGAAAAGAAGAGTAGATAATCTTAAAGCTTTAGAGACTCCCAAACAGTCTTTGTCGGTCATGTCAAGTTTGCACACAGTTTCATACAATAAAGTAATGTTATTACAATCAGGCTACGAGGTTGTTAGCGGAGGTATTATAGCTTGGAGACAACCAGAATCGTTTCTAATTTCAGCCAGTAGCAATGCAAATATGAATAATGCAATCAACTAAACAGTACACCAACATCAGAGCTGGATTGGTGGTCAGCTTAATATCAGTGGGTAGAACAATAGTTCATGTGGACAACTGAATACTCTAAGGATCTATTTATTGCATTCTAACACCTGTCTGTCTGTCTGTCTCTCTCATAAAGAGAGAGAGAGAGAGAGAGAGAGAGAGAGAGAGAGAGAGAGAGAGAGAGAGAGAGAGAAAAAGAGAAAGACATGGTTGGTCACTTTAAAAGATATTTAGAAGGCAATTTTCCGTCATCCTAGAAAAAGGATAATTCAAATTTGCATGAACAAGATTCCAACATCTTAAAAAAAAAAAAAAAAAAAAAAAAAAAACAACAAACTTTGTGACATCTCAGCTGTTTCTTCTTCATTCTTCATGTAACATTATTTCTATTCAGTTAGTGGTAGCTGTCATTGGCTTAATGAGTTCTATCTAAAACAATTCAGTTTAGCATAAGTACACAGTTTAATTGTCAAAAACATTTCCATTTCAAACTATTCAAGCAGTTGTATGTAATAATTCAGTTAAGTGTAAATACAGTTTTAATGTCAAAAAACAGTTCTATTAGAAAAAATTCAGTTAAGCATAAGCACGCAGTTTAAGTGTAAGTACGGTTTAATTGTCAAAAACGTTTCTATTTCAAGCTATTCGTTTACTCAATTCATTTTAGCATAAGTATGCTGTTAGTTCTATTTAACCCATAGATAGGGCCCTATCAGGTGCTATCACTCCGGGCCAGAGTGGACCTGGGAGCAATGGTAATGAAGGGGTACTCCGCATTCCCCAAAGCTCCAGCACTGCTGGAACCTCACCATCAGATTGTTTAGTGTCATATCAGGACACTCATTAGGGGGGTCTTACCCCTCTGCAGAGGTGCAGTCAGTGTATTCTACAGCCCCAGCTGACTGGGCAATACACAGAGTTAAATGTCAGACAGTTTTATTTCAGATAATTCATTTCAGCATAAGTACACAGTTTAGACGTCAAAAACAGTTCTATTTCGCGCAATTCAGTTCAGCACTAGTACGCAGTTCCAATGTCAAAACAGTTCTATTTTAAACAATTCAGTTTAGCATAAATACGCAGTTTAAATGCAAAAATCAGTATAGCGAAAGAAGCACATAGTTCTATTTAACCCATAGATAGGACCCTTATCAGGTGCTACCACTCCGGGCCAGAGTGGACCTGGGAGCGATGGCAATGAAGGGGTACTCCATATTCCCCAAAGCTCCAGCATTGCTGGAACCTCACCATCAGATTGTTTAGTGTCATATCCAGGACACTCGTTGGGGGGTTCTTACCCCTCTGCAGAGAAGCAGTCGGTGTATTCTACAGCCCCAGCTGACTGGGCAAGGAAATTCTCAGTATGATTCTCACTGACCTTGCATCAAATTATCACATCTGGACAGCTAAATTGTAATGATCTCTCACTCATATGCACACATAGGGAAGAGATACTTGGTCAATCCCATGTACAATTGACGAACCAGACATGCCGGACGCTAGACGAACCAGACATGCCGGATACTGCTGGAGAAGCAAGGACGAGATCGTAAGTGATGTGCTCCTGTGGACCCCCGCATATGGCCAATCAAAAGCAGGACAACCAGCTCGAACATTCATACAGCAGCTATGTGATGATACGGGATGTAACCCTGAAGACCTGCTGGAGGTGATGAATGATAGGGAGACGTGGGGAGAGAGGGTCAGGGATATCCGTGCTAGCCGCACGTCATGATGATGATGATGATGTACAATTTACTCCCTAACTTCGAGGCAAAAAGTAAACCTGACAAGTAGACACACCTTTAAGCCTGAAGTGAAATACAAACAGCCTTATCCAGGATTTGAACTTGGATCAACAGGTCGATTTTCTAATAACAGCAACAAAACAACAGAAGCTCCTTTTAGGAGAAGACTAAATATATATATATATATATATATATATATATATATATATATATATATAAGTTAAGTTAGGCAACTAGAAGGCTTCCTTTTCAATAGCTACTACACTGAAGTGTAGGGGAGGGCGCTACTCCTTTCCTTGCATTACACCACTTTACTCTCGATATATACCTTATAATGCAGAGTGCTAAGCAAGGAGGTATTAAGTATTATTTTTCAAGTCATTGGTATAACTCAACCTGGGATTGAACCCTGGTCTCCTGGACCATTGGCAAACACTCTACTCATTAAGCCAATGACAGCTACCACTAATTCAATAAACATAATGTTACATGAAGAACGAAGAAGAAACAACTAAGACATCGCAAAGTTTGATTTTTTTTTTTTTTTTTTTTTTTTTTAATTTTTGGAATCTTGTTCATGTAAATTTGTATCATCCTTTTTCTCGGATGACAGTAAATTGTCTTTTGAATTTCTTTTAAAGTGACCAACCATGTCTTTCTTTTTCTTTGGTATGACTCAACCTGGGATTGAACTCAAGTCATTGGCAAATACTACCCACTAGAAAATGTTTACAAATCATATTTTTAATAGACATGTAAAAAAAAAAAAAAAAAAAAGGATTTGGCATTAAATAAGCAAAAATAGTTGATATGCCATAAAAATAAATCAAGTTATTGTTAAAGTCTTTTCTTTTTTTTTTTTTTTTTTAAAAACATGGAGTGCTGTGGTGTAATGGCTACAGTATTGGACTTCAACCTCAAAGTATGTGAGTTCAAACTCCAATTGCACTATTACATTCACTTTCGAACAAATACTCTTAGGGAAAGATTTTTCTTAGACTATTTTAACACAATTGATTTAAGAGAAGAAAGCAATTTTGAATCCAATTTGAAACATAGGTTTGCATTTGTTTTGACCTGAATCAATATAATTTTCCAAGGGAGATAATCCTCTTCTAACCGTAAAAGGGCTATGCTAGCAGGCCATTGAGTTTGATTCTCACTGGGTGACCCATACATTTAGCCTTGTGCTAGACTAAGCCAAACCTTATAAATGAATGACAATCCCATGTTAAATTCTCACAAGGTATCACATCTAGCTTTGCACTAAATTCAGCCAGCAAAATGACAACCACTTGTTTCTAGACTGAGATATCCTCTATCTAGACACTTCCCATGGTATAATGGTTTAAAGAGCTATACTAGCAGACCACTAAGCAACTCTTACTTCTTTTAAAAGTTAAATTAACACTAGAGTTTAATAATGTCAAATCAGGAATTATAATTTGTGGTCAGTACCATGTAACCCAGTACAATCTGCCATGTGTTACTATGAGAAAAGATGGCCACCCAAGTAAGCCCCACTAACCAGAGAGATGCAATGAACATAAATTACTCAGCATGGTTCCCCCCTCCCCGTACAAACTATCTAATCTGTTGTAGGAAACACCTATGCCAAAATCATAGAATTTACTTTAATCTAATCAATGCGCATTCCTGTTGGAACGGCTTAGAACACAACAGCTGTATTGCCTGAAGAGAATTAAGACACCCTACCTTTGAAAACTGTGTTTAAAAGGTACAGTATGACACTAAATTGTATCTGGTGATAAAGGCCCAGTTCTGGAGCTCTGGAAAATATGGAATCATCTCCCAGGTCCACTCTGACTTACACTGGTAGAATATTTTAAAATACAGTTTATTGGTCAAATAAAGCTGTTTGTAAATTATCAGTATGAGAAAAGAATACTTAAAACCATATAACTGTGCGCAAACAAATTATTAAATAATAGTTGAAACTATATAATTGGGCATAAATTGTTAGTATTAGATAGGAATACTTGAAACCATATAACAATGCAAACAAATTATTAATAGATAAATTTTTTCAAATGCAATTAAAAAAATGATTGCCATAGAACATTGAAAATAAAAAGTTATGTTTAGAATCAAACATTAACAAATGAATCAGATTTCAGCATTAAATAACCCATAAGGAGTTGATATACCATCATATAGACTAAACCTATCAAAAAAAAAAAAAAAAAAAAAAAAAAATATCATACTTAGAAATTTGCAGAGAATTTAAGTTAATATATATAAGTTGGCTGACCATAGTAGAGGGTGACCTGAAGGCTACCTTTTTAATAGCTATTACACTGAGGTATGGGGGAGGGAGCTGCGCTACTCCTTTTCTTGGATTGTGCCACTTACTCTTGATCCATACCTTACAATGCTGAGTATTAAGCAAGGCATCAAGTACCATTTTTTTAGTTTTTGACATAACTCGGCCTGGGATTGAACCCTGGTCTCACAGACCATTGGTGTACATTAACCATTATGCCAATGGGTCAGTCTAATTATATATATTTTTTATACAAAAATAAAAAAGAAAAAAATTCAATTCTTTGGCGTCATTATAAATTTATTTCAAGTCTATGATGACCCTCATCAGATGGTGAAATGAAAATACTGTTCAGTATCTGAATATTTTATATATATTATAAAAATCACATATACACTGAAAATATGAGGATCATTCAAAATAAAATAAAGCTTTTTTTTCAAAATAATTCTATATTGTCTGGAATTGGTTTATAGCAAAAATTATTTTAATCTTAAAAAAAAAAAAAAAAAAAAAAAAAAAAGAAAGAGAGAATTGTTTTGAGGCTATTCAAAATGGCAGTATGTCAAACAGAAGTTTCATGAAATCTTTGATAGCAGATAAATGCAAACCATGTGGAATTCGCAGAAGAATGCATGACATGTACAGAGAAACGTTTTACTCAAAAAAAAAAAAAAAAAAAAAAAAAAAAAAAAAAAAAAATTTATAAATGGGCTAAAGTGAAAAGACAGCTCATTAAGTGGAAACACATTGACTCTCCAATAAAGAAAGAGTTCCTGCCACAGCCATCAGTAAAGAAGGCCATGCTGACAATCTTCTGGAACACAAAACGACCCATCAATATTGATTTCCTTGAAAAAGGTCCAACTGTAAACACTGCTTCCTATTGCTAACTCTTTAGGCAATATTTCACCTCATTTATTGAATGACCCTCGTATAACTCAGAAAAAGTTTAATTGAATTATGATCTAGCAGCTATTGTAAACATTGTTACAAAGGGACAGGATTACATCTGAGCAGTGACAAATAAAAAATGTGCAATAAATAAAAAGAAAAAAAAAAAAAATGATTGCAAAGGAACATAGAAAATAGTTATATTTATACTCAAACATTTAGAAATTAATCAAATTTTGATATTAAATAACCCATCAAGGGTTGATATGCCATTAAAAAAATAAACCAAATCAGACACGTTAATTGCCCACTGTAGAATACACCGACTGCACCTCTGCAGAAAGATAAGACCCCCTTCTCCAATGAACGTCCTGGATTTGACACTAAACAATCTGATGGTGAGGTTCCAGTAATGCTGGAGCTTTGGGGAATGCAGAGTACCCCTTCATTGCCATTGCTCCCAGGTTCACTCTAGCTCGGAGTTGTAGTACCTGATTGGGTCCTATCTATGGTCAAATTGAACTAAACTGTGTACTTAAACTGAATTGCTTGAAAAAAAGAACTGTTTTGATATCTAAACTGCGTACTTATGCTAAACTAAATTGTTTGAAATGGAACTTTTTTACATTGAAACTGTACTTATGCTAAACTGAATTGTTTGAATTAGAACTGATTATTTGTATAAAAATGGATTAGGCATTAAATAACCTACAAAGGTTGATATGCCACAAAACCCAAACACCCACCCACTCTGAGATACATTAAATTGTGTGTGTATTTCTCGATGCAAAGTGAGAGATCATTTTGATATTCTAATCAAGTTGTAAACTGATCTCCCATTTCTTGACCACTTTAGATTCCATTCATTTTTATCAAGTAGATGATAAAAAAAAAAAAAAGATTACAATAAATTAAGAAAATATTAATAGTTATGATTATAATCACAAATGAATGAAATTTTTATATATCGAATAACCCATAAGGAGTTAATTCTTTATTAAAAACCAACTAAATGTCTAATGGAAATTTTGAAGGAACTTAGTTGATCTTAAAAGGCAAAGATCATACAACAGTTTACTACACTAATCTAGACTAGAATTTATTTTAACCCTTAGTAATCTGCACCCCTACACCAGTGCCCTCACCCCATACTGAACTCCTGGCTAAATAATGAGTGGAAAGGTAAAACATTGCAATCTCTTATCAGCTTTACTGCTAAATACCAGATTAAATTTTGTAGGCAATAGCAAAGTAGAAATTGAGATTTTCTTGGCTGGAAAGCAAGCTACCAGAATATATGTTCTAAGTAATGGCACAGATACCCATCGATCAGGTTCTAAATAGTCATAGAAATAAAAAAAAAATAAATAAAATAAATAAATTTTTTTCTAAATTAAGATCCCTCTTTCACTCAGTAATTAGTTACATATTTATAGCAGGTTTGAATTCATTGTTTTTCTTCTCCTAAACTGGCGGTCTAACTAAAGCTAAAGAACCCAGTCTGCCCTACAATTTATCCATAGGTCAGGATGAATAGACGAATTCATGCCTTTCTCCAAGATCTTTAGCACTAAGTGAAATGCACAAAGCCTAGTCTGGGATTTGAACTCAGGTAGCCAATTCCATCTCTCCAACCCAAACTATCCCCCATACGAAGGATGCAATGCAAGATCAATTTTTAAATAGAATCCATCTGGTTTGAATTCAGAGCTTTCTTTTTCCCTGCCTTACCTGAGCTAAAGAATTTAGTCTGCCCTAATAATGTTTTTTTTTAATTTCTTTGTTTAATGGCATATTAAATCTCTTCCCTACTAATTACTCAGAGCTGGTAGGGAGAGAACAAATGGGTCTATGCCTTTCTCAAGGGCATTAAAATGAAGTGAAATACATACAGCTTGATCCAGGATTTGAAACCAGTTCGCCAAATCCATTTCCAATGATCATAACTGATAACACAAAACAAGCCCATCAATTTATCTTGCATGATAACATAAAAGATCAGTGTACATTTTAAATGACAATGAAGACTAGGAGAAAAAAAAAAATTCCAATTTTAGTCTTGACCTTATACCAAACAGTGATAAGTACTTCACTTGGTGAACAAAAAAGTAAGGCCTGATTTAGGCAGACATATTTTAATGCAAAGAGCTATCCAATTTGCCTTAATATACTTAATGCACAAGGGCAAGATATCAACTTTACTTCAAATTACTCAAAAATTTGGGATCTTGTGCAATACACCTCCAGAAAGTATCTCTGGTTTGATATACCGAGCCCTAAAATTAAAAAATTCAATATTAATTCTAAAACTTTAGTAAAAGTTTGCTTTTAAAAATAACAGTAAAAATAAAATTCTCCTATAAACACAACTGTATGAGAGATATATAGTAAGTAAAGTTGTCTCCCTTTAGTCGAGGGCAACCAGAAGGCTCCCTTTTCAATAGCTACTACAACAAGGTGTAGAGTAGGGCGCTACTCCTTTTCCAGGATTGCTCCACTTTACCCTTTATACATACCTTATATTGCTGAGTGTTAAGCAAGTACCATTTTTAAAGTCTTTGGTATGATGCGACCTGGGATTGAACCCAGGTCTCCTGGACCATAGAGATCTCTCTCATATATATATATATATATATATATATATATATATATATATACACACACACACACACACCCCTATCAAGACACCAGTATCATATTGTAGTATTGTAAAACTCCAATAAAATTTTTTTTATTGCAGTTTTTTTTTTATTCTTCTTTCTTTTTCTTTTTAAATTTGATTGTCCAGCCATTAAATTTGTTACCAAATGTCCCCCAAAAAAGTGATTAATGGTCAAACATGGATTTGTGATCCTGAATTTCCAAGCATCAAGTTGATCTTTCCTATTTTGGACAATGAGTGCTACATCATCATTGCCTTTTATGCCAGACTAAGTTTAGTCATTAAAATAATTCCAGTCATTCTACTCTGCTTACTGGGAGTGGGGTTGATTTGCTACTGCTTGGTCAAAGGTTGTCTCCAGAACTAAGAATGGAGTGGCCAGTATCAGAGGTTATTTTTATACTAAACTGGATCCACCAATTTGGCTATCTATTCTTCCTAGTAACCAGAAAGAGAGACAGAGAGGAGTGAGAAAGACAAGAAAATGGGAGAAAGAGAGGGTGAGAGTGACAAAAGAGAGACCAGGAAATGAGAGAGACAAGGAAATTGCACAGAGAGAGAGAGAGAGACCAGGGAATTGAAGAGAGAAAGCTTGAGGAATTAACAAGTGAATGTGTTGACTGGTTGAAGCCCTGGGAGAGGATGGTTAAGATGGTTGAGGTGGTGGTATACATTCCATGTTTTTTTGGTACACATGCCAAGTCTCCATTTTTGTGTACAAGACAGATAAAGATAAGGATATTAGTCCAAATAAACTTCTGGTGTTCTCATAGATATTGAGCAAACAGCAAAGCACCCATAGAATTAAAAAAAAAAAAAAATAATTTCCTTGGAGATTGGCTCTTCAGTTACAAGATCAGAGTGTAGTATCTGTTAACTTAGTTTAGGATCAGTGTAGTATATGCATATTTCTAACTTCATTTTAACATGTTGCTTAAGGAACAGAAATCTATAGCCAACTTATTTCTCCCACCCTCTTGACAGGGCTTAGAATATACTGACTGTATCCTCCTGCAAAGATTCAACCCCCCCCACACACACACACACCAAAAAAAGGGGGGAGGTTGGATATGATATTAAACTACATCTGATACTGAGGCTCTAAATATGGAGTGAGGAGTATCTTTATTGTCATGACTCCCAGGTCCACTGACTAGGATTGCTTTGGTTTACCTTTTGGCACATCCCCCATTGTAGGTTATTTAATGTCAAATCCATTTTTATATGTATAAACAGTTCTATTTCAAACAATTCAGTTTTGCATGTGCTACCACTCAGAGCCAGAGTGGACCTGCGAGCAAATGCAATGAAGGGGTACTCTGCATCCCCCAAAGCTCCAGCATTACTAGAGCCTCACCATAAGGTTGTTTAGTGTCATTTTCAGGACACTCATCAGAGGGGGAGTCTTACCCCTCTGCAGAGAAGCAGTCAGTGTATTCTACAGCCCCAGCCAACACTAACCAGAAGTGGTAATACCTGTTAAAATCCTATCTAAAAGGCAAATTAATGTTTGTTTATATATTATATAAAAACAAATACATACACAAATATTCCTTTTCAGACTATTCTAAAAGGCACAAAATAAACAATGCTTCAGGCTTAAACAGAGGTCTGTCATCAAATCTTTGATAGCAGAAAAGTGCAAACCATGTGAAATTTACAGAAGAATGTGTGACATGTATAGTGAATCATGTTTTACTCAAAAAAATCTTTACAAATGGGATAAACATGGGTTTGCCATAATGAATCCAAGTTAAAAAGACAGTTCATTAAGTGGAAACATTGACACTCCAGTAAAGAAAAAGTTCCTGCCACAGAAATCAAATTTTGATTTTAAATAACATATCAGGGATTGATATGCCATTAAACAAATAAACCAAATCAGATAGCTCAATTCGTTTTTTTTTTTTTGGGGGGGGGGCAATGTAATATATAAAACGAAATCCCTCCGCAATTATATCTTGCCTTTCGGTTTAGTTAGGCTGAGAACCTTTCGCTTAGCGCATGGGTTAATTAGGTGCAACATTAATGCAGGTGTTTGCGCATGCACGCGCGGAGAAAATGTATCATTCAGAAATGTCAAAATAAAAATCCCAGATAGTGGTTGGGACCAGGGGATGTGAGTGACGTCACGCACCGGAAGCGTGGGCTGAGGATTTGAGAATTTGAGAAAAAGCAGAGAGTTGAGTTCCTGTGTCTGAACGAGAGAGTCGAGATTCAGACCTGGGCGAGGCCAGATGACTTTGTGCAGTACAAGCGCCACGTGTTGGTTGAAGATGTAAAAGCAGTCAGCATAGAAAGATTGTGACTCTCTCTCTCTTGTCGAAAAACCTTTAAACTCAAAAAAGTGAATAAAAGTTTCATACCTGAACCAATTTCGTGTTTTCGGATTCTTATATATGTTTATGAAAATTTTATGAACATTATGTCTATTTCACATATCCGTATCATGGGTATGTTACATCAAGATTAGGGATCATTTTGGCATAATAACCAAAGTGTAAACTGATCTTCCATTTCTTGACCACATTAGATTCCATTCATGTTTATAATCAAGTCTACTCTTCTGTCAGTTGGACCTACAGGACACACTGACTGCACCTCTACAGAAGGAGTAAGACCCACCCCCAATGTGTCTGGCATATAACACTAAACTGCATCTGGTGGTGAGGCTTTGGGGGGAATGAGAAATGCCCTTTCATTACCATTACTCCCAGGTCCACTGACTTATGATAATACCTGCTTGTGTTTCAACTATGGGTCAAATAGAACTATGTAACTATTTACTATACTTGAAACCATTTAATTGTGAACAAATGAGTTCTGGTTCATTTAAAGATGTTACCTACAAACTCTTCATTTACAAATCATTATATATATATATATATATATATATATATATATATATTTGTGTGATGGCTATCTGAAGAAGTTGGTTGCTATCATGAGTGGCCAGCTGAAATAAATTTTTTTTTTTTTTTTTTTTTACAATTTCATGAAATTGCTCAGTATAAAATTTATATATTCATTATCATATACTGAGCACTCCTGGAGATTTATAAGAATCCTCTTAAATATTCTCAAATTGAATAATTTCTAGCTCATTTTCTTTGGATATTTTTCTCTCTCTCACACAGGATTTGGCATAAAATAACCCCCAAGGGTTGATATGCCATAAACCAACCAACCTATATCAATGTGTGTTTAATATGAATTTCACCAGTAGATTCTCTCTGAGGCAATTTTCATAAAATATGAAACTTTTTTTTTTCTTTTTTAATTGACATCATTTTTGCTGGTATTTAAGATAATACAAATCTAGATCAAGGTTACACAACTGTCCATTGTTGATGTTGGAGATGGAATTTCACAATCCATTTGAAAATTTGTAAACATTTAGTTTGTATCATGGGATTGGTTTGGTTTGGTTTGGTTTATTTGTTTGAAGACATATCAAGACTTATCAGTTATTTAAAGACCAACATTCATTTCAAAATGTTTATAATCACAACTATATTTTTGATGGTACCAAATATTCCTACCTAATACTAATAATTCATTTTGCTCAGTGTTATATGGTTTCAAGTATTCTGATCTAATACTAATAATAAAAATGTAAATGCTTTTAAGTAATTGCTCCTAATTTATAATCAAGGTTTGGTTTATTTGTTAATGGAATATCGACCTATTTGTTCATCATTTGTTTGCACAATTACATAGTATCAAGTATTCTAATCTAATACAAATAATTTGCACACATAGTTTTATATAGGAATACTTAAAACAAATAATTCAAGATATTTTCCAGTAAATATTTTTATCTAATAATAGTTATAGATTGGGTTATTTTTTAATGGCATATCAAATCCTTATGAGTTTTTAATATTGAAATTTGATTCATTTTTAAATGAATGTAATCATAACTATATTTTTCATGTTTCATTGAACATTTTCTTCATTTGTTGACAACCATTTGTTAGCATGGTTCATGGTTTCAAGTATTCTAGGCAATACTAACAATTCACACATAGTGATATGGTTTCAAGTATTCCTATCTGATACTAATGATTTTAAAAAATCTTAACAGGTTTGACTTTGAATGGACTTAGGAATACTGACAATGAAGGGGTACTACCCTCTCTCCAGAAATCCCTCACCACCATGTGTAGTTTAATGTCATACACAGGACGTTTTTCACTCCACCCACTTTTTTTTTTTTTTTTTTTGAGCAGTTGTATTCGTCAGCCCACGGACAGGGTAAGGGATTTCTAAGTTCCTGGGTTATTATCAATGACAAGATTAGTAGTTTTGAATTGTCTACAATCTTAAGCCATTTCTACTTATTGGTACCAGACATTGGCATAATGGTTAGAGTGTTCGCCAATGGCCCGGGAGACCCGGGTTCAATCCCAGGTCGAGTCCTACCAAAGACTCTAAAAATGGTACTTGATGCTACCTTGCTTAACACTCAGCATTATAAGGTAAGAATCAAGGGTAAAGTGGAGCAATCCAGGGAAACAAGTAGTACCCTCCCCTACACTTTGGTGTAGTAGCTATCGAAAAGGGATCCTTCGGGTTACCCTCGACTACGGTTGCCAACTTTACTTACTTATATGCAGATGTGCGATGTATCTAAAAATAAGTCTTAAATATTTCTCAACAGGATGGAAGTAATTATTATTTTGAGTAAGAAAGAGATTTATTGATTAAAATATTTTTGTTTTCGTGTTTATACTAACTAAGCAGTAGTAAAAGTAAAGTTGGTTACCATAATCGAGGGTGACCCAAAGGTTCCCTTTTCGATAGCTTCTACACCAAGGTGAAGGGAAGGGCACTACTCCTTTCCCTGGATTACTCCACTTTACCCTTGATCTGTATCTTAAAATGCTGAATGTTAAACAAGGTGGCATCAAGTACCATTTTTTGAGTCTTTGGTACGACTTGACCGGGGATTGAACCCCGGTCTCTTGGGCCATTGGCGAACACTCTAACCATCATGCCAATGTCCAGTCTACTTACTTATTTTATCTACTTTAACTCAGCAGTAATTCTGCGTAATTATTTTATATCTTGAGTTCGAAGAACTACTTATAGATCTGATTAGTAACATTTAATTAAATAAGAATAGCTATATTTACTAAAGCAAATATTCAACCCCCCCCACGCATTAGCGGTTGTACTAATTCTACAATATGGATGCGTCACTTAGACACTGACTAAGCGTTTATAGAAAAATCTAGATGGGAATTGTACAAGAATGCTAGAAATTATATTGAGCAAATTCTGGAACCAACATTCCCACAAAACAGCAATTGTATGGCTACCTACCTCCCATCTCTATGGGTAAATAGTAGGACAGACTAGGTTCTTCAGCCTTGGTTAGGCAACTAGTCTAGGAGAAGGAAACCTCTGAATTCAAACCTGTTAAACTCTGCTTAAAAATTGACCTTGTGTCATATCCTGCCCGAGCGGAGGGGTTGGGTAAATAGTACCTACCTCCCATCTCTAAAACCATCCAAATAAGTAAACGTAGCCAAGGTCTACCCGAAAGCTCCCTTTTCAATAACTACTACACTGAGATATGGGAGGGCGCTACTCCTTTCCCTAGATTGTTCCACTTTACCCTTGAAACACACCTTATAATGCTGAGTGTTAAACAAAGAGCTATCAAGTACCACTTTTTGAGTCTTTGGAATGAATCAATCTGAGACTGAACTCCGGGGCCATTGGCAAACATAGCAAGAGAAAGTCAGGGAAATCCATGCTAGCAGCACGATATCATGATAATTAGTTAATTCTAGCAGCAATATGGTTTCTCACTAATTATTATAAGAGCCACTGACTTCTCAATGCAAGCCTCCTTTAGAATTCTGCTTTATTTATATATATATATATATATATATAACACCGGATATAGGCATAATGGCCCGGGTCGAGTCATACCAAAGACTCAAAAAAATGGTATTTGATGCTACCTTGCCTAACACTCAGCATTATGAGGTAAGGATCAAGGGTAAAGTGGAGGAATCCAGGGAAAGGAGTAGCGCCCTCCCCGATACCTAAGAGTAGTAGCTATCGAAAAGGGAGCCTTCGGGTCACCCTCGACTACGGCCGCCAACTTTATATATATATATATATATATATATATATATATATATATATATATATACATACACACACACACAATACACACATGAAGATATTATCTCATCCTCTTTTAAGTTTCTCTAAGACAACCATCAGAGAGGCGGTTGTAAAATAAAAATATATGGATGACAATATCAACTGTTATTAATAGGAAGGTTAAGCTCGATACCAAACAAAAAAGAGATAAAATACAAAACAGGAAATAAAAAAACAAAAATGGGTAATAATTAACAGGTGCAGTAACATGAATCAAAATGGAGTGAGTGAAAGATTACACACACACACATCAGTAATATCCAATCAGCGTCCGATGACAGTGGGTGTGGATTATTTGCATATAGAATATGAGGAATATTATATAAATCTTGATGTATAGCTATCGTACATATCTTTTTTCTTCCAGAATGATAATCTCCAGCGAAATAAATTTATAATGACAATTTAACCAGGTTTGAGTTCCCTTCTGATTGCACTTGTGTGTGTGTGTGTGTGTATATATATATATATATATATATATCTCAATAAGAAAAAACACAAACCGGTCACATTAGGATATTCTTGTCCAGATGGAATTACTTCCAACTCTGGTTTAACTGGACCAAATAACATATATATATATATATATATATATATATATATATATATATATATATATATATATATATACACACACACAATAAAACTGCAATACATTTAAGGATGTTACAAAAGCTAGATGCTCTGGTTACACCCCATATTTTCGAACCTGTATTCATAGTAATATCAGTCTGTCTTGTGATCGTTTAGGGTAATCCAGCTATGCAAGTACTAAAGTTGATTAGAGCACATTCAAATATCAAAACTTTACATTCTACCAGTATACATGGCAATTATTCCTTGACAACATTTCTTTTATCTTCAGAGCACCACTCGGTATCCCTGCAAGTCATTAATCCCTGAGCAGAAATAGCAGAAATGCAATAATACAAATGTGCTCATTATAGACACGAAAATAAAATTTTATAGAGGATTATGTGGTTGGTTCTTTGGCAAATGTTAATGTCACCAGGTTTTGGCAAAGTGACAACAAGAGGAGGATTGACTGCCAACATTTTTATAGTACACATACATACACACTTATTTTATTATACAGTTGATTGTTAGCACTTTTGCTCAAATGACCAAATACACAATGCACAGTTTTCTGGCCAATGAAACAATAAAGAGAAAAAACATACAGACAAAAAATATTTCTACGAACGAATGTACTATAAAATGGATCAAGTTTATATTTATTTGTTTGGGTTTTATGGTATATCAACCTTTGTAGGTTATTTAATGCCAAATCTATTTTTATACAAATAAACAGTTCTATTTCAAGCAATTCAGTTTAGCATAAGTACACAGTTTAATTGTCAAAAACATTTCTATTTCAAGCAATTCAGTCTAATTGTCAAAAACATTTCTATTTCAAGCTATTCAGTTAAGTCAAAGTTCTAATTCAAATAATTCAGTTTAGTATAAGTATAATTTTTGTTTACACACAGTTAAATGTCAAAACAGTTTTATTTCAAACAATTCTGTTTAGCATACATACACAGTTTAGTTCTACTTGATCTGTAGAGAGGACTCTATCAGGTGCTACCACTCCAGGCCAGAGTGGACCTGGGAGCAATGGCAATGACGGGGTACTCCAGCATTACTGGAACCTCACTATCAGATTGTTTAGTGTCATATCCAGGACACTTGTAGCCTGTGTATGGAGGGTGGTCTTACCCCCTCTGTAGAGATGCACTGTTTATTCTACAGCTCCAGCCAACTGGGCAAGGATCAAGTTTAATTTGTGTGTGTAAGTATGATTATTTATGAATAAGATTATTTTTCTGATTTTTTCTGCTCCAAAAGTTAGAATATTAAGTTTTATACACAAGAACTATATTAATCTTTTTTCCAGTCACATATCTAACCATATTTGGGAGTGAATGACCAGAAGCAAGTTATATCAATAATCCAAACTAATGGTATTTTTACGCCATTATAGAAAAATATCCCCTGAAATGTGTTTATAATTTTCAGAGCATTTTTGGGTGAAAATGTCCATGTGTTTTGCTCTAAACACCACATAAATTTTGTTTAAAGATGTGACGTAAACCATAAAAATTCTTATCATTTAGTGTATTCGGACTATTGTCTTTATTGTTATATTCACAATGTTTTGGCCAATGCATCCTTTGGCCTTCTTCAGGTGTTTCATGTGGAGCTCAGGAGCCCACACAAAACCCTTTATTTAATCCACAGGGTTAGGTTGTTCAATTTCCATTAACCATGATGGTTTGAAGTTCTGTTTGGGGTCTCAAGTTAGTCATGAAACAGCTGAAGAAGGCCAAAAGACACATCAGCCAAAATCATCTTAATTTTATTTTTAGTCAGTAAAAACTAACAAATGCTAAATTTAATAGCAACAAAATCTAAAAAGTCATTTCCAGAATTTCTTAGTTCAAAGTTAGAGTTGAATTTTATACACAAATAAAATATTACACCTCTTACACGTAAACACACACAAGGGTTAGCCAATAATTAAATGATACTTTTAATATGGTACTAGATGACAAAATCTTTTGGCTTTCCGTTTTAAAAACAGTCAATGATGATATCAGTGCTTCAATTTAAGAAGTGAAGTCACTCCACATTAAAACAAAAAAAAGGGGGGTAGGGGAGTCCTGTAATGACAAACTGCATCTGGTTGTGAGGTTCCAGTTTCAGAACTCCAGGGAGTATGAAGCACGCTTTTGTTACCATTACTCCCAGATCCACTTTAACCAGAAGTGGTAGTTAGTATCAGTCAGGGTTCCATATAAAAGGTTAAATAAATGTTTTGAAATTATTGGTGTTAGAAAGGAATACCTGAAACTTACATAACACTGTGCAAACAAATCTTTTAATAGGAATAGTTACTTGAAACCATATAATTGCTATAAAAAAGAAACTGGCTTTGGTATTAAATAGCCCAACAAGGCTTGATATGCCATAAAACCAACTAGGGGGAAGTGCCCATAGCATAGCGACTAAAGTACTGGACTGCAGCCTTGAAGTAATCAAGTCTGAATTCCACTCATGGTATTACGTTCATTTTTAGACTAATATCCTTGGGAAAGGTACGAATCCTTTTATTCCTCCAGCTATATGTTAGATAGTATCACTGATGTTAATCTACAAAAATGGCTTTGGCATTTAATAAACCATGAAGGCTGATGTACTATTAAACAAAGAAACCTCTTATCCACCCCAGCTATAGATTAAATAGTATCACGACTGTTTCTTCGACAAGGATGGCTTTGACATTAAATAACCCATAAAGGTAGACGTGCCATTAAACAAAGAAACCTCTTATCTACACCAGCTATGGATTAAATAGTAATCCAGATTAAGCAAGTTTGAATGCCAGTCCCACTGTTGCGGTCCCTTGGGAAAAGCATGAACCCCCTTATCACCCCAGCTATGGATTAAATTGTATCACTACTGTTTCTTCTACAAGGATGGCTTTGACATTAAATAACCCATAAAGGTTGATGTGCCATTAAACAAAGAAACCAAATCATTTGTGCGTCAAATGTCTTTGAAATTTATCAGTTAAATCAGAATACTTGAAATAATATAACTATATGCAAATTACTTGTATAAAAAAATATTAAAACGAAACTTGAGGCCATATAACCATTTACAAACTAATGATTATTAAATAGAATTGTTTAATTGCATACCAACCTTCACGGGTTATTTAATGCACAAAACATCCTTGTAGAAGAACTGTCGTGATACTATCTAACCCATAGCTGGGGAGATAAAGGGGTTCATAATTTTCCCAAGGGACCACAACAGCAGGACTGGCATTCGAACTTGCTTAATCTGATGTCAGAATCCAGCACATTAGCCACTACGTCCCTTCCCTCATTAGTTTATAGAAGAATACTTTAAATCATATACAAACAAATGATACTATCAAATTAATCTAATTATTAATATTAGATTGGAATACTTGCAACCATATAATTGTACAAATTATTTTTAGTTAGATAGGATGTGGAGGTGCCGGTGGTGTAATGGGTATCGTCGTAGGAAATGAACACGGCGACACGAGTTCAAATCCTGGACAAGACTGATTGCATTTCACATAGCACTAATACCCTTGGGAAAGGTATGAATCTAATTATTCTCCCTCTACCTATGGGTAGATAGTAGGGCAGATTGGGTTCTTCAGTCTGGGTGACGCAACTAGTCTAGGAGAAGGAAAACTGAATTCAAACCTGTTAAACTCCGCTTAAAGTATTGACCTTGTGTCATATACTGCCCGAGCGGAGGGGTTGAGTAAAATAGAATATAAAAAGGTCCAAACAAATTATTATATACAAATAAAATGCAGTTAAAAAAAAAAAAAAAAAAAAAAACAGATTACAAGGGAACATTAAAAATATAAACACAGTTAGAATCATATATAAATTAAATTTACTTAACAGTTAAATTTTTAAATTACGTCTCAAACACTCCAATTTGTCATATTCTCTCTCTCCCTATGAAAATTACGATATATATATATATATATATATATATATATATATATATAAATAAACCAACCACAAAATTAGCTGACTTCGATTTCACTTAGAGCTAATACCCTTGGGACAGGTATGAATCTAATTATTCTCTTTCCAGCTATGGGTAAATAGGAAACCTGTTAAACTCCGCTGAAAAATTAACCTCGTGTCGTGTCATGTCCTGTTCGTGTGGAGGGGCTGGGTATTCTAAGCTTAGTTCAGTTGCGACACAAGACCAGAGGTATGAGACAACCAGAGTTAATCAAACAAGGGACTGCTAATCTAGCTTGATAACCATTCCACCATGGTAAGTGCATATTACTGCAGAAATAACGGAAATTTTCTTCATTGAATTATTCTATCCAAGCAACATTTGTTTGTTTGTTTGTTTGTTTGTTTTTTATCAATCATACAGCGCAATTATGACGGGGTCAATATAATTTACTTATGCAACTTCTATTTAGTATTACATACTTTGGGGGATGTTCCAGACCCACACATATATATACCTAATCGTTTTTAAAATCAACCCCGACTGTGGATTAAAATAAAATTAAACCTTGTGACAATTGTGTAAAGAAAATAAGATTATTCAATAGTAAAATCAAAAGAAATAAACTTAAGCAGAGGGACGTCCATATACCTTTTTAACGAAAAGAAAAAAATTGTGTAATCATTAAAATTCTAAATGAAATCCCAGATTATCTCACAAGAAATAATACTTGATACAGATCTCTGTTTTTCTGTCACCCAATCATGGAATATGTCTTGTATTTGCATAAATGTAAAGATTGCAGAGAGAAAAGAAAAAAGAGAGAGTGGCGAGAGAGAGAGAAAAGAAAAGAGAGAGAAAAGAAAAGAGAGAGTGGCGAGAGAGAGAGAGAGAGAGAAAAGAAAAAAAAGAGAGAGAGAGAAAGAGAGAGTGGAGAGAGAGAGTGGAGAGAGAAAAAGAGAGAGTGGAGAGAGAAAAAGAGAGAGTGGAGAGAGAGAGAGAGAGAGAAAAAAGAGAGAGTGGAGAGAGAGAGAGAAAAAAGAGAGAGAGAGAAAAAAGAGAGAGAGAGAAAGAGAGAGTGGAGAGAGAGAGAGAGAGAGAGAGAGAGAGAGAGAGAGAGAGAAAAAAGAGAGAGTGGAGAGAGAGAGAAAAAGAGAGAGTGGAGAGAGAGAGAGAAAAAGAGAGTGGAGAGAGAGAGAGAAAAAAAAGAGAGAGTGGAGAGAGAGAGAGAAAAGAAAAGAGTGGCGAGAGAGAGAGAGAGAAAAGAAAAAAAAGAGAGAGAGAGAAAAAGAGAGAGAAAAAAAGAGAGAGTGGAGAGAAAAAGAGAGAGAGAGTGGAGAGAGAGAGAGAGAAAAAAGAGAGAGTGGAGAGAGAGAAAAAAAAGAGAGAGTGGAGAGAGAGAAAAAAGAGAGAGTGGAGAGAGAGAGAGAGAAAAAAGAGAGTGGAGAGAGAGAGAGAGAGAAAAAAAAGAGAGTGGAGAGAGAGAGAGAGAGAAAAAAGAGAGAGTGGAGAGAGAGAGAGAGAAAAAAGAGAGAGTGGAGAGAGAGAGAGAGAGAAAAAAAGAGAGAGTGGAGAGAGAGAGAGAGAAAAAAGAGAGAGTGGAGAGAGAGAGAGAGAAAAGAAAAGAGTGGCGAGAGAGAGAGAGAGAAAAGAAAAAAAGAGAGAGAGAAAAGAAAAAAAGAGAGAGAGAGAAAAAGAGAGAGAAAAAGAGAGAGAAAAAAAGAGAGAGTGGAGAGAGAGAGAGAGAAAAGAGAGAGAAAAAGAGAGAGTGGAGAGAGAGAGAGAAAAGAGTGGCGAGAGAGAGAGAGAGAAAAGAAAAAAAGAGAGAGAGAGAGAAAAAGAGAGAGAAAAAAAGAGAGAGTGAGAGAGAAAAAGAGAGAGAAAAAAGAGAGAGTGAGAGAGAAAAAAGAGAGAGTGAGAGAGAAAAAAGAGAGAGTGGAGAGAGAGAGAGAAAAAGAGAGAGTGGAGAGAGAGAGAGAAAAAAGAGAGAGTGGAGAGAGAGAGAGAAAAAAGAGAGAGTGGAGAGAGAGAGAGAAAAAAGAGAGAGTGGAGAGAGAGAGAGAAAAAGAGAGAGTGGAGAGAGAGAGAGAAAAAAGAGAGAGTGGAGAGAGAGAGAGAAAAAAGAGAGAGTGGAGAGAGAGAGAGAAAAAAGAGAGAGTGGAGAGAGAGAGAGAAAAAAGAGAGAGTGGAGAGAGAGAGAGAAAAAAGAGAGAGTGGAGAGAGAGAGAGAAAAAAGAGAGAGTGGAGAGAGAGAGAGAAAAAAGAGAGAGTGGAGAGAGAGAGAGAAAAAAGAGAGAGTGGAGAGAGAGAGAGAAAAAAGAGAGAGTGGAGAGAGAGAGAGAAAAAAGAGAGAGTGGAGAGAGAGAGAGAAAAAAGAGAAGTGGAGAGAGAGAGAGAAAAAAGAGAGAGTGGAGAGAGAGAGAGAAAAAAGAGAGAGTGGAGAGAGAGAGAGAAAAAAGAGAGAGTGGAGAGAGAGAGAGAAAAAAGAGAGAGTGGAGAGAGAGAGAGAAAAAAGAGAGAGTGGAGAGAGAGAGAGAAAAAAGAGAGAGTGGAGAGAGAGAGAGAAAAAAGAGAGAGTGGAGAGAGAGAGAGAAAAAAGAGAGAGTGGAGAGAGAGAGAGAAAAAAGAGAGAGTGGAGAGAGAGAGAGAAAAAAGAGAGAGTGGAGATAGATTGAAAAAGAGAGTGGAGAGAGAGAGAGAAAAGAGAGTGGAGAGAGAGAGAGAAAAGAAAAAGAGAGAGTGGAGAGAGAGAGAGAAAAGAAAAAGAGAGAGTGGAGAGAGAGAGAGAAAAGAAAAAGAGAGAGTGGAGAGAGAGAGAGAGAGAGAGAAAAGAAAAAGAGAGAGTGGAGAGAGAGAGAGAAAAGAAAAAGAGAGAGTGGAGAGAGAGAAAAGAAAAGAGAGAGTGGAGAGAGAGAAAAGAAAAAGAGAGAGTGGAGAGAAGAGAGAAAAGAAAAAGAGAGAAAAGAAAAAGAGAGAGTGGAGAGAGAGAAAGAAAAAGAGAGAATGGAGAGAGAGAAAAGAAAAAGAGAGAATGGAGAGAGAGAAAAGAAAAAGAGAAAAGAAAAAGAGAGAAGAAAGTTTCAAGTATTCTTATCAAACACCAATAATTTGCAAGGAATTTTATAATTTAAAATAGTATTCCCTTATAAACAAGTAACAAATCTTAATACAACAAAGGTGTGTACGATTAAATGGCTATAATCTTCTTACACTAATTAACACGAACACTATTTTAATACTATAGTTAGATAGTTTCAAGTATTCCTATATAATACTAACAATTTTCTAACAGATCTTTGACCTTTAAGATGGGATCATAAGTATTGCCACTCCGGGTCAGAGTAGGCCTGGGAATAATGTCAGCAAATGACTACTCCACACTTTCCAAAGCTCTACAACTGCAGCCTCTCCACCAAATGCCCAGGCCACTCCCTTTTTGTGTGGGGGCGAGGGGCTTACCCCTTCTGCAAGGTGATGCACCAACGATTCGGAAATACCATAGAGAAATGTGGAATGAAAAAAGGTTTTCTCAGATATCTTACAATTCCAAATTGCCAAAATTTTCAAGCTATGCAAAATTCCTCGAAGCACATTCCATTGACGTTAGCACATATGTCATCATATTCTTCTTGGAACCATCGCTTTTGAAAAGTAACCAGTTTTCTAATGGCAGGACCCAGGCAAAAATAAATAAAAATAACTTCTTTCCCTCCCAGTTACTAAACGGACGCCATCTAATTTAAAAATCTGACGCAACACAATCTTCTTACTCTATTATTTGGCCTTGAGCTTAGCTAAATATCAATATGGAAACAATGAAAGTAATTCCAGACTCCAATGGTAGTAGAGGTCGTACCCGGGAATTGGAAAGTCGCGCCATAACGAGTACCCGGGCCACGGGTGGTGGTGGTGATGGTGGTAGTAGTAGCAGCAGCAGTCAATGAACTCTTAACTCTGATTGTAACGATTTCGTGTCGGATCTTGTAAACAACGAAAAATAGATTCTCTTTTAAAAACTATTGCTACTCCTACTATTGATTCTTCCTACGGAATTACAAGCAGCAGCAGCAGCAATAGAACGGATATGAAAAACTACTTTACCAGTAGCAGTATTAATGCCTTCAGCAGTCAACAAGGGCTGTAGTAGTGGTAGTAATAGTAGTGGAGCATGAGTGATGCTTATTATAAAGAGTAGTGAGAATATAGAGAACTTGACTATCAAGTAGGAGTGGGAGGAGATAAAAAGAGAGAAACGGGTAAGAAAAAGGGAAGTGAAAGAAAGAGGGGGGAGAGAGAGAAAGAGGGGGAGAGAGAGAGAGAATGGAAAAGGACAGAGAGAGAGAATGGAAAAGGACACAGAGAGAGAAGGGAAAAAGGAGAGAGAGAGAGAAGGGAAAAAGGAGAGAGAGAGAGAAAGACAGAAGGGAAAAAGGAGAGAGAGAGAGAAAGACAGAAGGGAAAAAGGAGAGAGAGAGAGAGAGAGAGAGAGAGAAAGACAGAAGGGAAAAAGGAGAGAGAGAGAGAGAGAAAGACAGAAGGGAAAAAGGAGAGAGAGAGAGAGAGAAAGACAGAAGGGAAAAAGGAGAGAGAGAGAGAGAGAAAGACAGAAGGGAAAAAGGAGAGAGAGAGAGAGAGAAAGACAGAAGGGAAAAAGGAGAGAGAGAGAGAAAGACAGAAGGGAAAAAGGAGAGAGAGAGAGAGAGAAAAAGACAGAAGGGGAAAAGGAGAGAGAGAGAGAAAGACAGAAGGGGAAAAGGAGAGAGAGAGAGAAAGACAGAAGGGGAAAAGGAGAGAGAGAGAGAAAGACAGAAGGGGAAAAGGAGAGAGAGAGAGAAAGACAGAAGGGGAAAAGGAGAGAGAGAGAGAAAGACAGAAGGGGAAAAGGAGAGAGAGAGAGAGAGAGAAAGACAGAAGGGGAAAAGGAGAGAGAGAGAGAGAGAAAGACAGAAGGGGAAAAGGAGAGAGAGAGAGAGAAAGACAGAAGGGAAAAAGGAGAGAGAGAGAGAGACAGAAGGGAAAAAGGAGAGAGAGAGAAAGACAGAAGGGAAAAAGGAGAGAGAGAGAGAGAGAAAGACAGAAGGGAAAAAGGAGAGAGAGAGAGAGAAAGACAGAAGGGAAAAAGGAGAGAGAGAGAGAGAAAGACAGAAGGGAAAAAGGAGAGAGAGAGAGAGAAAGACAGAAGGGAAAAAGGAGAGAGAGAGAAAGACAGAAGGGGAAAAGGAGAGAGAGAGAAAGACAGAAGGGAAAAAGGAGAGAGAGAGAAAGACAGAAGGGAAAAAGGAGAGAGAGAGAAAGACAGAAGGGAAAAAGGAGAGAGAGGGAGAAAGACAGAAGGGAAAAAGGAGAGAGAAAGACGGGAAGCAAGGGAAAGAGTAAAGAGTAAAGAGGAAGATAAAAGAAAGTAGTAGTTATCATAACTTTAACCCTTAAGACATATACTTTCAGTATCAATAAAATTAACTGAACCATTGATAGAGCCTTTAATGCGATTTCGATTCTCACTGAGTGTTTGATAATTGTAGGCACGTACAATATTAAGGTTAGTCATTATTAAGGGAAGGGTAATTATTACACTGAATAAATCCAAAACACTAACAGTCGAATTTATCGAACAAAAAAAAAAAAAAAGTACGTAAAATTGTCCTTTATATGGATAAATAAATTGCTTTCTCGATTTCTAGAGGAAGTCGTGGAGAGTAATGATCGAGAAAGTTTCTTTCTGACTCAGTTGCCAGTACTTAGAAAGATGCGAGACAGATACTGCTATACACAGTAACCTTTTCACAAGCTTACATACTTTATCTGTCAAGTTTCAACATTAGAAATTTGTCAGGCTACATTTTTTTTAATTTAATTTGACATGTGTTTATGTTGAAGGCCAAAGCTAAAAAAATAAATTGAATAAAACAAAATAGAATGAAAAAATTACAAATTTCAAAAAAAGGAAAAAAATTTAGCAACGATATTAGGGTGTAAAAAAGGAAATCAAATTTTAAAAAAAGCGCTTTTGTTGATCAATTACACTTCAGTCCATAACGATTCATCTGCCCTTTGACAGATTCTTATTCTTAATCCTCTTGGTCTCAAATCGAATAAAGGAATCGGGTTAATAGCCAAGCACAAGACCGGGCGACAAGTAGCAATAGGTTACATGGTACTATATGTATATTCTGCGCGTGCGTGTATATATATATATATATATATATATATATATATATATATATATATATATATACACACACACACACACGGCCGTTGACCTAATGAGTAGTGTTCCTCAATGGTCCGAGCGACCGGGGTTCAGTCATACCAAAGACTTAAAAAAATGGTCCTTGATGCCGCCTTCCTTAAGACTCAGCATTATAATATACCGATCAAGGATAAAGAGCAAGGAGGTGCCCGTAGTGTAGCCGTTATCGTCGTAGGAAATGGACACGGCGACACGAGTTCAAATCCTGGACGAGACTGATTGCATTTCACATAGCACTAATACCCTTGGGAAAGGTATGAATCCAATTATTCTCCCTCCAGCTATGGGTAAATAGTAGGACAGACTAGGTTCTTCAGCCTTGGTGAGGCAACTAGTCTAGGAGAAGGAAAACTGTTAAACTCCGCTTAAAAATTGACCTTGTGTCATATCCTTCCCGAGCGGAGGGGTTGGTAAATAGTATCAAGGATAAAGAGCAACCCAGGGAATGGAGTAGCGCTACTAAAGTAGTGTAGTAGCTATTGAAAAGGGAGCGTCCGGGTCACCCTCCACTAAGGTTGCCAAGTTTACTATATATATATATATATATATATATATATATATATATATATATATATATATATATATATATATATATATATATATTACTAGCTATTCACGAAGAAGTTCCACAGAATTGCATGTATAGCAACGTTAATTTAATGAAATAACATTGATACAAATCATTGATGACGAATTTAGTGACTTCTTCAACAAATATACTTGGACAAAATTAAATTGAATATTAACTTTCAAATAAATAAATAAAACCTTCGGTAGAAGATTCACTTTCATATACTATATGAATGGTTTGATCAGCAATAAGGCTAATGATGCCAGTTGACGAGGTCAAAGTTGATAAAACTATCTCAGCCGAAATAAAACCTATTAATAAAATAATCACTTACGTAAAAAATAATATATTAAAAGGGAGGGGGGTGTCTAAGAAGAAATAAAAGTTATTCATTACTCTTCCCCCCCCCCATTAAGCGATTTAAATCACAATATGAAAACGAATAAAACCGCATTAGAAAAAAAAAACTCTACCTTGATTAAGTTGTGTTGCTTGTTATTAAAACAATAGAATGCGGACCCGGACAAACAGACATCACAGTTCTACTGACACACAGAAGCTGTGTGCGGTTTTTAGGCTCTTAAAGAATAAAACACTCTCCAGTTCAATTTGCAAGAGAATATCAATTTCTTGGTGGTCAGCGTCCACACTGAAGGTCATTTTAATCATCAAAATTCTCGATATATCAAAGACACAGAATCTTTCACACCTTACTGGAATCGTCATGAACTATAGTTACAATAGTAATCTCGCAGACTGGTTACTTCGACAATTACCGCTCAAAACCAAAATCATACCAGGATTTATATAAAAAAAAAAAAAAAAAAAAAAAAAAAAAAAGAGAGAGAGAGGAGAACGAAAGATAGAGGAGTGGGGAGAACGAGAGAGATAGAAAAGGAAGAGAAAGAGAGACAAAAGAAAGAGAAAAAGAATAAATGAACCAGAAGGAAAAGAGAGATTAAATGAAATTTGAAAAAAAAAAAAAAGGAAAAAATACATTTTTCTAAAAGAAAGAAAAACGCAGGTATGAAAAGAAAATTTTCCACCCACCCCAGTCAGGGAAAAAAAACTGAAGAGGTTCAAGTGTTGCTGTCATTTTAGGAGTGTGGAAAATTTCCCAGCGATAAACTTTTTAACTGTGTATTAAGGTCTGTCTAATCATGAAAAACAAACGCTGAAAACTTTTACACACACCTCGTGTGTGTGTGTGTGTGTGTGTGTGTGTGTGTGTGTGTGTGCGCTTTTTCTCTCATAGTAAGTGCGTGGTACAAAACAGATCTAAACAGGCGCTCAATTCAATAGTCGCTCTCTCTCTCTCTCTCTCTCTCTCTATGCGTCAGCAACCAGACTCCATTTATGACTCCCCAGTCTGTTGGTCGGTCAGTCTGGCTCATTCACTCTTCTCCCGGACCCCACCTTCCCCCAGACGCAAATATTCAAAATTGTCGAAGATGATGAAAAAAAAAAGTATAAATAAAATTCCTTTTTAAAAATAATCAAAAAAGTTCTAAACCACTTTTCTTTTTTTTTTTTAATTAAAGTCTTTAAACCCATGAGCAGGAATCTAGATTTTTGATATTTCCTCCTTTGTATCCGTCGTAAATTGTGATGAGCCAAGTGCGAGCTCGAAACATGTTAGTAGTACTACTAGAACGACTACATATTACAATGTAGGGGAGTTACCTTGGCTCATCTGGTAGAAATGTTCTTTTTCTTTTTTTCTCTTTCTTTTTTTTTTTTTTTCTAATCCAGAAAAAGAAAACTTATGGTTGGTTTCTGGTTAAACATATGAAACTATTGTAAAAACTGATTAACTTGACTTACTTGTAAAAGATATACGCCTTTCTCTTGATTAGAGAAAATGCAATGATGACGAATATTTTTTTTTTTTTTGCCCGCCTAAAAACTGTCAATATCTATGACTAAGTTTTTGTGAAGAAAAGTGCGAAGAGATTGACTCAGCTACCTCGCCGAGGAGCAGCGGTTAAGAAAATTGGTCAAGCGGATCATTACCGAGGAAACAGCGAGTTAGATCCGCACCGGGCGCCCTAGCCTTGGGCCTAAAAATAATATATGTCGAGTTAAGTAAATAGTTATTTCCAAAGAAAATACTAACCAGATGTATGTTAGCTAACTAGTTGCCAGCCAACCATCTGGACTATATTTGAAGCAGAAAAGTATGGCACATCTTTAGCAAATCGGGCACCATATTTTCAAATAAAGATTTGAACATAAGATACCGAAAATGTTCACCCTTTGTGCGTATAACGATAGTCCGGCAAAAACGGCACATAATAGCGAGATTCATATCAGAGCAACTAAAAGGTAAATTCTGTAGACGGTTCATGTTTCTGCTATAAAAAAAAAAAAAAAAAAACTCTTACCCAAATTCTGGATATAGCAAGTAAAAAAAAAAATTAAAAAAAATAAAAAAAAAAAATTAAATGAATATTGATATCCACTTAAATAGGAGCATAAATATCATAATGGACTGCAGTTAAACGAGTCGTCTAGTAATAATTTTTAAATGTAAGCGTGGGGTTGTGGCTCATAAAATAAAGACGTCTGTCCGGTTCTTAATCTAGTGACAGTCTAGTTTTGCGCCTGTAAAAATAGACGTTCTATTTCGCAATAGAGCTGGGTAATCTATAAAATAAATAAATAAATAAATAAAAAACACAATTTAAGTTTAATCCTTGGAGAAGAGAACTGGTTTGTAAAACTGCAATCATCGATGAGGTTCATTTTGGCAAGACGTCTATTTCTGTTTGTAACCTATGAACGAGAATCTAGACCAAGATCACATGTCAAAAATATGTAAACATCTGGACTGTAATGAAAGCTAAATTACTCATCTCAAAAAGAATTTATGGCACAGTTGGTAAATACGTTGCTTCGTTACAGAAGTAATACGAAAAAGAAAAAAAAAATGAATTAATAAAATTAAGATAAAGAAAAAAAAAATGCAAATTAAAATTTATAATTTGAAACCGTACGCAAATATCTCGAATTCTGAAGATCCGATTTTCAGATTAAAATTAGTGTCGACTTATACACGAGTAATAATTTTGTAAGGTTGAAATTCAAAAATAAGGGGAAGGACTAGAATGAAACCCTTTGCTTCAAAAATGAATTCCATTTGATTAATGATTTTGCGGGTATAAATCAAGTGTCGACTTATACACGAGTAATAATTTTGTAAGATTTTTGTGACTATAAAAATCAATAACCGACTAATACACGAATACACTACTGTAGATATCTGCAGGAACTTGGCTAGATTTAAAAAAAAAAAAAAAAAAAAAAAAAACTTGACTTGTAGGGATCGAAGGCTTCAGAAAATAACACACACCATATTCGTGTATAGGTCGAATTTTTCAAGATGTAATTCTTTAGACCCAAAATAGATATGGGCAATTATTTTCTGTAAGAATAGAACCAAATGTTTAATTTTTTTTTTTTTTTTTTTTTTTTTAATTGATTTCATATCCATAAATCCAGGGTCGACCTATACACGAGACCAACTTACGCACACGAGTTTATACTCATAAAATCTAAAATACTTTATTAGAAAAGCAATTGTTTGACTCACACAGCTGCAAATTCTATAACACTTGGCCCGATAATGTATGTCGGGAAAAACAGTAAGATAGCTAGAATCAAATCCTATTTTTGGCACTAAAGACATTTCTGGCTCATACTTTTTAACTGGTCGTATAAAACATGGTCGGTTCGAGTTTTACGCGTGCCCCCCCTCGCCCTCCTTGATACATATAGTGATTACTCTATAGTGGGGGCTAGCAAAAATGTCATAGGAAATTGCTTTTACCAAGGTTGGGTGCATGTCGTGGCTCAGCTAGTAATAGTGTTTGTTTTCAACTTAATGCGTTGCAAGCTGAGTAGATTTTCATGTACTTGTAAAATCAGAAAAACAACAACAAAAAAAAAAAAAAAAAAAATAAGAATAACAACAACAAAAAAAAACCCAAACACATTGAAACTGATATTGCGGGCTAATTAACAATATGGTTATTATTGAGTTTCAGATCGTTGCCTGCTGTTGTTGGTGACTGTTCTTCATAGATGACAGGTATATCGATTTTACAAGCATGAAACAGAAGTTAAAATAAACGTTCAACTTTTTAAACCTGGTTTTGTTTTGTTTTTCCTTTTCGTTTTGGAGGTTACATGTTTTGTTTTGTTTTGTTTTGTTTTTTTCCTTGGGGGGGTATAAAGTATATACTCGTGTATAAGTCGATCCTTGAATCACAAATCAATAATTTATGGAATTCATTTTTGAAGCCAAGGGTTTCTTTCAAGTCTTTCCCGTTACGTTTGAATTTCAATGTTGCAAAATTATTACTGCTGTACAAGTCGACCCTTGATTTATGCCCACAGAATCATTAATTAAATGAAACCCATTTTTGAAGCCATGGGTTTCCTTCTCGTAGTTCGTATTTCAATATTACGAAATTATTACTCATGTATAAGTCGACCCTTGATTTATGCCCACAGAATCATTGAATGGAATTCATTTTTTAAGCTTCGGTTTTTTATTCCCGTCCTTCTAATATATATATATCAATTATATTATTTTTTTATTTAAAATTAGGACTTTACCTATTCGACCTATACTCGAGTCCATATGGTAGGTATTATTTCTAAAACCCACGATCTTCTAACTATCGAAACACTCAACTTTTGCACTATATTAGATATATGATACATATACTACATTAGCTCGTGTATTTGGGCGCCTCCGGTGGTGTAATTGTGTGCAAGCTAGACAAGCAAACCTACACGAGTGAGTTAGAGTCTCACTGGGTACCCCATTCATATGGCATTGTGCCACATCTAAGCAAAAAGCTTCGTAGATTGGGCACCTCTAGTGGTGTAATGGTTAGCAAACTAGACTAGCAAACCTACCCGAGTGAGTTCGAGTGTCATTGGGTGCCTCATTCATTCGGCCCTGTGCCACATCGAAGCAAAGAGCTTCGTAAATTACTACATTAAGTCGTATATAGATTGATCGTGTATATGCCGCTCCTTAGTTGTGTTCACAAAAATCATTAATTTATGGAATTTTTGGAGCCATTAATGTTTGAATTTCAACCTTACATAATCATTCATTTATGGATTAATTTTTTTTAAGCCAGGTTGCTGCTTTTCTTGCCAATTTATTACTCGTGTATAGGTCGACTCACAATTTTATCTTAAAAAAAAAAAAAAAAAAATCGACCTATACATGAGAAAATACAGTATGTGAATTATTTCTAAAACCCACGATTCCCATGTGTTTAAGACAGAAAATTATCATTTATTTTAACTGGCAAAGTATACTAAGCTCTTAAAAATAATATCACATGAGATAACTGCTGCATTTATCTACATTGGGGATATATAATCGTGTTATAGGTCGACAGTTATGGTCACGAAATCATTAATTTATGGATTTTTTTTTTCAAACCAAGGGTTGCCCTTCATCCTTCCTACCATATTTGAATTTCAACCTTATTCATGTATAGGTCGATAAGTTGTTAGACCTTCAAAATTTGACCTAGACACGAGTAACAAAAAAAAAAAATCACCTCTAAAACTCTCAAACACAGATTTATTTTCGGTATTTATCCGAGAAAATGCATAAAATTATTAAGTTTGGATTTGATTTTGTATTAACAATTGGGGGTAATGATCAGAGTTCGAATTCAATTAAGAGTTTTTTTAATAAAATATTGATTTTCTTAGTAAGCAAAATTTGAAAGACTGGCGCAAGATAATCTTCCTAACCCTTTGATTTCCTGTTCTAAGTTAAAACTTCGTCAATAAATATGAAGCACTACCAATAGGGTAAGTGATATTGCTCATATTGGTAAAGACGTTGTTCGATAATAAATTCAGAATATGACAATAAGATTTCTATAGGCAAAAATAACTTTTTAGTCAATAAGTTCAATACTGATTGTAATAATACTAAGTAAAATCAGTAGATAAAAATATAAAAATAAAATAAAATGTATTTGAAGTTTAATATTTGAGTCTTTGCCAATGTTGTTTACTGGGAATCGTCGTAGTCGTAGTGGATGAGGCTGCTGCTGCTGCTTCCTCCAACAAAATCTGTCTTTCTAACAGCTATGATGGAATTAGACTGACATTTTCGGAATAAACACAGAAGAAAGAAAAAAACTTCCAGACTAGAATCAAATACCTATGAAAATAGAAAATTGTCAGCTAATTAGTGTATATATATGTATATGTATATATATATATATTACACACACACACTTTCTCAAGTAGAGTTTCATTCTCCCAGGTGGAAATCTCAGTGATATTTTATCTATTTTATTTTTCAAACAAAAAGGTGCTCAATGAATACAACTTATTTGGGGGGTATTTCTCAACATCCCTTTCAATATGAAGTGTATCAATAAAATAAATCTTTTTAAAATTTTCAATCTGATTTAAACTTCGTAATATCCAGTCAAGGTCTAATTTTCTAACATCCATGGGCCGAAGAAGAGATGTAATTTTCTTACATTCGGACGGCTAAAGCAAGGTCTAATTTTCTTACATCCAGGCGGCTAAGTCAAGATTTAATAACATGATATCTAGACAGCTAAAGCAAGGTCTAATTTCGTTACATGCAGACGGTTAAATCATAGTCTAATTTAGTTACATCCAAACAGCTATGGTAAAGTGTAATTTCGTTACATCCAAACGGCTAAATCATAGTCTAATTTCCTTACATTTAGACGGCTAAAGCAAGGTCTAATTTCATTAAACCAAGGCAAGGTTTTAAAATGCAATACTACAAGAATAAGCTAATTATCGTGTCCCTATACGGGAGAGGTCTTTATTTTCAGGAAAATTTCTTCTTAAACTCCTCTATACAGTTTTTTAAAAAAACTTGGAATAAAATTAATGAGAAGCGACTTTAACCAGTCTTCTCTATTCTTTATTTTAGAAGCAGCTAAAACCGCCATTCCTGCAATTCAAAAGGAGAACAAGCACAGAGCTTAGTTGGACGAGATACGAAACCACTTCACTAGCAGCCAGGGGCGAGGGGTAGTGGCATATATCACCGACAAGAAAAAGATAGTCTTGTTTGTTCGTAAATGATTATTCTTAGAAACTCCTCACTGTCACCAGGAATATCAGAGAGTGAAGACGAATAGTAGTTACCTAAAAAGTTGACAACGAAAAGAATTTTTCACCACGTAGTGTTAACACCAAAATTAGGATGCGGAACACGTACCAAATAAAAATAAAGACAATTGATCTTTTTTTTTTTTTGCATAAAATTGAAAAAAAAAAAAAAAAAAAATCTTCGTCAAATCTTACACGTTAAAAAAAAAAAAAAAAAAAAAGAAGAGAGAGAGAGAGAGAGAGAGAGAGAGAGAGAGAGAGAGAGAGAGAGAGAGAGACTAATGAAATTAATTTGACATATCAATTCCTACTGTTATTATTTAACCAGCTCTCCCTACCCCAACTTAGCACCACCAAGACAGGTTTAACCACGGTAAAATTTAATGCTGAGACATAATCAACTTTTTCGAGAAATAGACCATATGAAACATGATTCATCATAAGGCAGGCTCTACATTTTATATACACACACACACACACTTATATATAAGTGTGTGTGCGTTCGTGTGATGGTTACCGTCGTAGAAAATTTCATATATCGTTTATACTGTTGGGGAAGGTATTAATCCAATTATTCTCCCGGCAGTTATGAGTAAATATAGTAAGGTAATCTGGGCTCTTCAACCCTGGTATGGCAACCGGTCTAGGAGAAGGAAAACTCCGAATTCAAACCCGTTATACTCCACGTAAAAATTGACCTCGTGTCACATCCTGCTTGTGTGTGGGGGGGGAGGATATATATATATATATATATATATATATATATATATATATATATATATATATACACACACACACACTGTATTTGACGGCATATAAGGCGCACTTTTTTTTTTCTTTGCTAAAAAAAAAAAATCTTTTAAAATTCCCCAGCGTCTAATATGCCATTGCAAGTTTAAGAATTGCAATAATCGGCCAAAATTACCTACCTAGCAACTCCTATTAGCTTAGATTTTAGAGTAACTTTCATATACCTATTGTCTTTTTTTTAAGGCTATTATGCGAATTTAAAGTTATCATTGATAGTATTCATTATATTAATTCCATCATGTTTAATATTAGTACTTTGTTTTTTATTTTGTTTTGTTTTCTTGATTTGTCTTCGTGAAATTGGGGTGCGTCCTATAAGCTCTCAAACACGGTACATACACATATATGTGTAATTTTTTTGTTGAAAGTACCGCCACAATTTTCACTATAAAAGACCTTAGGCGTAAGCATAAACATTAACAGAAAAAAAAAATTAATCCCCCACTTTCTTCAGCAAAAAGATCATTTCTATTAGGAAAAAAAAAAGTGGTGGTGGGGGTCTTATGTGGTCTATTTAGACGGCGCTACAAGCTACTGTTTGTCCATGGCTAGCTCAGATTCTTCTACGTACGGATAGATGGTGCCAAAATTAGCTCTGGAATTTCCCTGTTAGGATCAATCCCTGATGTCCGAGACGCGCCAATCAACTTTTAATGCTATGAGACAGGAGCTGCCTGGGAAAGGGAACGACCCCTGAAGCCATGATTGATTTGATTGTTTAATGGCATATCAACCTTTGTAGGTTATTTAATGCCAAAGCCATTTTCCTAGAAGAACAGTAGTGGTACTATTTAACCCATAGCTGGGAAGATAAGAGGGTTCATACCTTTCCCATGGGTATTTACCCGACAGTGAACGTAATAGCGCGACTGGAGTACGAACTCGCTTATTACGAGTCTGCAGTCCATCGCTTTAACCATTACACCACGAGGACCCCCCCCCTGAAGCCAGTAGACTGTATGAAAATGTTTTCTAGTTAGGCCGAACGAAAAAACAAAAATCTATATTGTTTGTTTGCTTTGGGTTATTTTTTTTAAACAAATAACATCTAACAAATCGAGTGATCCCTAACCACCAGCAGCACCACCACCCCCTCTAAAAAAAAGAAAAACAAGCAACCATGAAAAGTTTTCATTCAACAAGATCAAAACAACTACAATTAAATTATGAACCCAAATTAAAACTACAAAAACTGAGTTTGAAATCAATATTTTCACCGTACTTGTGTTCGCCATTGGTCCAGGAGATCCGGGTTCAATCCCAGGTCGCGTCATACCAACGACTTTTAAAATAGTACTTGATACCTACTTACTTAACACTCAGCAATATAAGGTACGGGTCAAGGGTAAAGTAGTAGCACCCTCCCCTACACCTCGGTGTAGTAGCTATTGAAAACGGAGCCTTCTGGTCGCCTTCGAATTCGGTCTCCAACTCCAACAGACAAGGAAATGGTTTAAGTAGAGTAAAAAGGACAAAGCTGAAAATGAGAATGAAACTGGGAGTAATAGCAATGAAACAATACCCCACATTTCCTAAAACTCCAGAACTGGAGTCTCACTATCAGATACAGGACACTCTTTTGGGTGGAGAGTCTTGCCCCTCAACAGAGGCTGCAATCAATGTATTCTAATCCTCACAGAGCGGATTTAGCGTTTTTAAGAAAGAAAAAAAAGTGGTTGTTATTTTCTTTCGTTTTACTTTAGAAATTCAGAAGGGACGGGCAGAGTAGCCGTTTAGGGCACCCAGTGAGAACCAAACTCAATGTTCTGAAGGATACCTTACTAACCATTACCAATAGGCAAGTGAGAGACCCATTTCGAACTCCAGTCACGTCGTTATGTTCTCTTTCGGGGAAATACACAGGGAAAAGGCATGAACCTTTTTATTCCACATCTCAGTTGATATTAACAAGTAGTGCTACTGTTTTTCTAAGGAGATGACTTTGGCATTAAATAACCCATGAATGTATGATATGCCAATATTTGTCGCTGCCTCCCACAGGACTTGACACAAGGTCAATGACTCGAAGGTCGATTAAAGTGGGGATTAGAGAGGGAGGTCGGGCATGAGCCGAAGCTCGAGCCCTGGTGACTGATGCTTCTAGCCCACCCGAAGGTGGCCCAGCCGAACATGGGGGCCTTACACCCCTAAGTCTGCCTTTGCTGAACAGGGCCAACTGGCGAACCAGAAAAAAAAAACACTAGGCAAGGCAAATAGTGGGTTTAGACTTTCTAAGGAAATTCTACTTCTATATCCGCCGTAAGAATGTATTTAAGCAGGACCCACAACTAAAAAAGGGATGCGACACGTAATCAAGTTTTAAGAAGGAGACCCTTACACGCACCGATGTCAAGTTGAGGGCGAGTCTTAAAATAGCCCAGCTCCGATGGCATTCATCTTTTAAAGCATGAGGCGATAAAACCAACCATTTCTCTTTTTAGACTAAGCATCTCAAACACGCGACCCTCGAACCACTTTTCAATGGCATGCGACAAGACGATTTCGTAACTGATATTTTCTTAAAATTTGGTAATTTGTCCCTCGCCCTTAACTATGTTTCTCCTCCGAAAAGGAGTGGAAGATAATGAACACTACAGTCGTTTTCACTTTAATATCAAAAGCTGAAAAGCAGAAACAATTCAGTTTTAGATATATCAAAAAAATAAAATAAAATAAAATTCTTTATAAGAACGTTAGTGAAATGCACATGGCTTGTTTCAAAGTATTTTGAAGTAAAGGGGTGACTGACATGATAGAAAATTAATTCACACAGCAGAACACGATTTTTGTTTGTTTCACACAACCAGAAAACGGGTAAATTTGACAACTCATATTAATGGCGTGGGGGTGTATTTGGTTTTATGGCATATCAACCTTTGTAGGTTATTTAATGCCAAATCCATTTTTATCAAAATAATCAGTTCTATTTAAAACAATTCGGTTTAGCATGAGTACTCAGTTTAATTGTCAAAAAACATTTTTGTTTCAAACTATTCAGTTATATATAACAATTCAGTTTAGGGTAAGTACAGTTTCAGTGTCAAAAATAGTTCAATTTAAAACAATTCAGTTTAGCAAAAGCACACAGTTTTAAATGTAAGTACAGATTAATTTAAAAAACAAAAACATTCTTATTTCAAGCTATTCAGTTTAGTCAAGCAATTCTACTTCAGCTAATTCAGTTTAGTAAAAGTACAGATTTTGTTTACACACAGTTATATGTCAGAACAGTTCTATGTTAAACAAGGGTGGATTTGAAATGAAAGGCGAACATGAACAACAGCACAGGAGGAAATTTGTTTTGTTTCATAACGTAACAAGAAACAGATTTATCAACTCATTTTGGCATGGGGAAGGTATACCTGAGATGACAGACAACATACATTTAATTTAAAATTATAAAAAATGTTTAAGGGCTGATTGTTAAATAAACAGATATGATATCTCTTTTTTTGTTTGTTTTTTTTTTAATGTGGTAAAACTTTCAATTTAGCTTTGATAATATTTATGGCACAATTGGTTGTTATTTACCAATGAAATACAATAAAATGAAGAAAAAAAAATTAAAACAAAAATGAAATTTAACAAAAAATTTGAAACGGAAAATTTGTCTCCCTAAATTAATTCCCATATTCTACTTACTATCACATACGTATTCAGTTCAGTGGGAAAAAAACTACAGCAACTTATAAAGTCGTATTGGAAGTGGAGGAAGACGGTTGAGCTGGATTATTACCCCAACACACACGAATGATCCAAGTTAAGTATCCTCACTAGGCCAGGATGTGACACAGGGTTGCATAATTTTTTTTTTTTTTAATATTTCTTTGATTTTAAACACATTGCCACGTCACCCCCTCTCCTCTTGCCCCCTTCACTTTTAATGTATTTTCATAGTCGCACCTGCTTTTTCTAAGTTTACAGAGAGGGGGAGAAGGATTTTTTTTTCTTGATAGATCGACTTTTAAAAATTTTTTTCACAGACTCTAGTTAGAATTTCTGTTTCTTATCTCTCCAGAAAAGGTTACGCTTGGATCACTAAAGAATCACACAGACACACACACACACTTTGTTAAAATAATTTGGTATATTTAGAGAAATTACTCAATATCGGTGATATAGCATATATATCCTGATGTATAAGCAAGAAAGTGACAGTCACCAAGAGCCGATATCCTTAGATAAATAAATATCCGTTTCAAAGAATCCGAAAATAACTACCAAAGTTTGGGCCGCTGTATTCTCTGGCCTTCAAGTGCCATAAGTACACAGTAACTTTCCTGAAATTTCGAACTTAATCCTTTTTCAAACCACGGGGCTGGACTGTTTTCATTCCGTTGCCTAGCAGTTGACCGAAAAGATGAATGGATGTTGATGGCTAAGTTTCCCGGGGAGCGGGGGAGACTTCTCTCTAGACTGTAACTGCTTTGTAGGGCCGAGTTCATTGCTTGAAGCCTTAAGCGGCTCCTAAATGGGAATGCCGACGGGAATAAGTATTTTTTTTTTATCAGCTACGTACGAGTCTCGATTTGTGCGTGGTTCACCTACTATAAAATGACCTTGTGTCAAATTTCGACTGCTAGAAAAGTCGGTTAAATACTTTCCGCTGTTCATGCCTTAGGGCACTCTGATCAGACACTTTTTTTCACAACTGCTATTCAGATTTTTTTTTTTTTTTCCAAATTGAAACTGAAAGACATTTTTACTTTTTTTTATCATTATCATTTGTTTGTTTGTTTATGCCTCTGAGGACATTTCCTCTTTTTATTATTATCTTCTCACATCAGCCTGACAAAAAAAAAAAAAAAAAAAAAAAAAAAACACTTTGCACAGATGTTTTGGGCAATTTTTTCTTCTTTCTTTACATAATATCAAAAATATTAAATAATATTACATAATATCTTTATATAATATCAAATTCTGTTATGTAATTTTATCCAATAGTCCACAAAAATACCTTTTTTCTTCTCTCTTCTGAAATCATCGAATTAAATAATCTTTTTACACTATCGCTGTTTTTGATCTAATTAGGTAATTTGTTCCAAAAATATATTACTCAGTTAGCCAAAAAAATATCCAACTGGTGAATAGACAGTTTTTAAAATCTGCCTTGACAGTGAATTTCCAGTTCGACGAGAAATATATTTTTAATCATCTACCAAAGTTAGGAATTACATTATTTTGAAAACTTCAATGAAATCCCCTTTCATTCTTCTTTCTAGAAAAGTAGTTGATCGCAATTTCTCTTAGTTCTGTCCCTCTTCTTGTACGCCCTTTAATACTGATATTAAATACATGTCGTAAATTAGGGTGTACAAGTCGACCTTTAAAAGTCTGAAAAAGGTCTCTACAAAACTAGGGATTGATTAATACGACAGGGTTAAGATCCAAACCTTTACCCCAGAGTGGGTCACAATCAGGGGAACAGTACTCCTAACAATCGCTAGACACAGCTTACTCCAGAAGGCCGCCACAAACAATTTTAACTTTCATTCGTGTTTGAACATATTTTAACAAATTAAAACAGACAGATAAGATAATAAAATTATAAGACAAATTAAGTATTATATTTACGCAATATCACATGCCGTTTCCAACAGCAGATGAACTGACGGTAAACACTGACGAGAACGTCACAACACCGAGGCGGCCAGTCAAACAACTACAGTATCCTTGTTTACCGACACAATTTCATGATAGCTCAATAGAGAGTGAATTCATACGAATAAGCTCATATATTCTATGAGTAGCCTACTATATATTTAGGCATCGACCAATAAAGCCGATATGGGTCAAAGTTAAAATTGGTTGGTCGTTTGTTTGGGTTTTATGGCATATCAACCTTTATAGGTTATTTAACGCCACTATTTCAAGCTATTCAGTTTAATCAAGCAGTTTTAATTCACCTAATTCAGTTAAGTATAAGTACAGATTTTGTTTACACACAGTTATATGTCAAAACAGTCTTTGTTATGACGCGAACACTCTACTCACTAGGGCAATGAGCAGGTCAAAATAGGAATAGAACTATTAGTGTCAGATAGCAGTACTTGAACCTATTTAAACGAATGAGTTTTGGCTAGTTTTAAGATAATCTTACCTACAAACTATTTCATTTACAAATTATGTGAGAGAGAGAGGAGGGAGATTTGACATTAAATAAACCACAAGGATTGATATGCCATAAAACACAACCATACAATACGTAATCTCAGCTGTCTGTAAATAGACGAAAGAGCTGTGGAAATAAACATCAGCAATAGATTTCTTCTAACACGTAATATTGAAAACAAATGTCTGGTTAACATTATATATACTTTGGTTGTCGAATAGAATTAGTTCCAAAATTATGTTTGATTACCGATTTGTTCGAAAACTGAAACTGCACTGCACAGATATTTCGTTTTCATCGGCTTGACTCGTGAGTACGAACTCCGAAAATTTGTTGGAGACAATTTTTACTCGCACTCTGAACTATTAGACTTGACAGTTATTCGATAACAGAGGTTCCACTATATCAAGATGGCGTAATGGCACGAGTCATAGAAAAATGACTCTGAGGGACGAGTTCAAATCCTAGATGAAACCGTTAGCTTTTTACTTCATAATAATATCCTTGAAAAAGGCATGAATTCTTCTCTCTCACGAATAATGGATAAATATAACGGGCAGATTGGACTCTCTAGCCTTCGTGGAATAACCGGTCTAAGAGAAGGACAAGTCTGAATTCGAAACCAGCTGTATTTCGATTAAAAACTTGATCATGTGCTGCATTCTATCTGTGGTGGAAGAGCTTTATAGTCTCATTATTTAAGAGGCACTCTTGGTCTAATGGTTACCGTCGTAGGAAGTGGAAACTGCGACCCGAGTTCAATTCCTGGATGAAGCTGTTTGCATTAATATCCGAGGGAAACGTATGAATTCAATTTTTCTCTCCTTCCAGCTATGAGTAAATAGTAGGTTCGTTTTTATGGTACATTAACTGATGTAGGTTATTTAATGCCAAATCCAAAGATAGGATCCTATCAGGTGCCACCACATCGGGCCAGAGTGGACCTGAGAGCGATGGCAATGAAGAGGTACTCCGCACTCTCCAAAGCTCCAGCATTACTAGAGTCTCACTATCAGATTATTTAGTGTCATATCCAGGACACGCGTTGGAGGCAAGGTCTTACCCTTCTGTAAAGATGCAGTCGGTGTATTCAACAGCGCCAACTGACTGGACTAGACTCTTTAAAGATAACCAGCCTAGGAGAAGTAAAACTCACTTTAATTCTTGTAAACTCCACTTTAAAAAACTGACCTTGTGTTACATCCTGCTGGTACAGAAGTGTGTGTGTGAGAGAGAGAGAGATGAATCGATGGTTAATAGCATTTTTGTTCATACCATTCAAAGTCCGTTTCCATTGCATTCTCTCGGTAGAATTGTAGAGGAGCGACTATGATCCAAAACAGAAAGCACAGATACTACACTATCAGCCGAGACAGAAGTGCCGATCAATATGTAAGGAATGCAGTCATTTCCCTTTTCCCCCAAGAATTATGCTAATATCAAAATCGCAGGGCCAAGGAAACGACACTTCAATCCAAGTCAAAAAACAGAATGACTATACTATAGGCGTTCAGGCAATGCTGGGGGGGGTGCTTTAACCACTAACAGAGGCTCAAGTAGCAAAATTCTCGTTTTTAAGGCGACCTCAAATGAATTAATGGATTTATAGCTAAAATGTTTTAACTATAAATCTCATCTGTTCTATTAATATACACCGAGAGGTACATTTTGTAACAGTACTCTTGAGAACTGAAAATAAGTGAGTAAAGTCGGCGACCGCAGCCGAGGGTGACCCGAAGGCTCCCTTTTCAATAGCTACTACACCGAGGTGTAGGGGCGAGCGCTACTCCATTCCCTGGATTGCTCCACTTTACCGTTGATCCTTACCTTATAATGCTGAGTGTTAAGCAAGGTGGCATCAAGTACCATTTTTTTTAGTCTTTGGTATGATTCGACCTGAGATTGAACCCTGGTCTCCCGGACCATTGGCGAACTGTCTCCGCATTAGGCCAAAAACATCACAAAAAAGAATCAATTTCTGTTTCTCTCTCTCTCTCTCTCTCTCTCTCTCTCTCTCTCTCTCTCTCTCTCTCTCTCTCTCTCTCTCTCTCTCCAATGATATTTAGAAAAAAATGGCTGATAGTGAGATAGGCTCCCCTTTTGCCCTCGAGTCAAGAGTACAGGCAAGTCCATCCAGACTGCTTATTCTAAAGCGAAAAAGAATTTTTATTTTTATCCAACCTTTTAACCACCCTGGATTAAAACAATGACTTTCACTCCTCTTCTACCCCTCCAAACCTTCCTTTCTGTGTCTATTCTGAATTATTTTATCCATTAGATCTGAAGAAGTCCTGTTATTTTTGGTGTTATTGATTCATATCAATACCCATAACAGGATGGAAATAAATTCATAATCCTAACGTGACCGGTTTTTGTTTTTCTTAAAGAAATTATTGCTTTGTGATGTCAGTTACA
>CAUZXS010004459.1:55000-63819 GCA_963585895.1 Sepioteuthis lessoniana
CAAAGACTTGAAACCATTTAATCGTATGCAAACAAATGAGCTTTGACTCATTAAAAAATGTTACCCACAAAATATTCACTAAAAAATTGTATGTATAAACAGGATTTACCATTAAGTAAACTACCAAGGTTGATTTGCCATAAAACCAAAAACGCAAACCTTACCATTATATATATATATATAACTGCCTGATGAATGTTATTTTACAAAAAACTTCATGAAACCTAAGGTTGCAGAATATTTTCCATTGATTATATATATATTTATTTATTTATTATCATTATTATATATATCCAAAGAAGATGTAAGGATTGATTCAATTTGAGAATAAAAAAGAGGATTCTATTATAAATCTCGCCACATGACGGGCTATTGAATTTTTCTTCCAGTTACATAACATACACCATCAACTCTACACGAACAGAATGGTTGAATTCATATCTTTCCCAAGGGTATTCGCGCTATGTGAAATGCAAATGACTTAGCCTAGGATTTGAACTCTGCTCGCCGTATCCCGAATCTCTCTCATATATCAAACTTATGGTACACGAAAATTTATATAAACAGAGAAATAGGGGAATCATCTGTAGAAGGGAGACAAATTATTTTAAAAAAAAAAAAAAAAAAAAAAAAGAAAAGCGAGGGCCCTTTCGTCAGGCGCTATTCATGCAATACCACCGGAGAAACGATCAAAAAACGGGGATTTCACTTTAAATATGGGAAGAAAATATGTGACAAAAAAAAACCCCAAAAAACTATGAAACACCAGTATTTAGTAAGTCTCCCAATATGTATAAATTATGATTGGTTCTCTGTCTACATAGAAAGGGGTGATGAATAGAAATATAGAATGCCTCTAAGATGTTCAAATAGATTTTATTTTTGGCTATATATGTGTATGTATTTTTGTGTGTCTTATTAGATGCCCCCATACTTTTGACCTCGTGGCAAACTAAACTTAGCTTAATAAATGACAATTATACTTAAACGTACGTGTATGTGATAAATAGGTACATTACCTATTAGGTGCTTCGACCAGTAAGTACAAAACAATGATCAAGTATATCCAAATAATTTAGCAACAGAATGGGTAGTCAATACGTTGTCAATGACACGAGAGTTTGAGTTTTGTTTAACGGCATATCAAACTTCTGTGGGTCACTTAATACCAGAAAGGGTTAGCTTTATTTTTGTTTGTTTTAAGGTTGAGGGTATGAGTTTCACACAAGACAGAAAGTAATGATTGAACAGTGTGACTATTGGTGACTTCTGCTGTGCATCTCTTCCTAAGGTTATAAGAATCTTTTTCCTGGCACTTACGACAAGGATCAGAGAATAGTATAGATTTATGTAACTCTCCATAAAGTCAGATTTGAATAAGTCATTTCAAAGTTGAGAGAGTGGGAGATAATGACTGATTCGAGAACCATACATAGACATTACAAAAAACGATTGGTCTTTTTGCATTTTTCCGGGGGGGGGGGGCTCAGGCACCAAGTAATAAACTAAGCAGGTACTTCCTGGGGAAGGAAAATGCCCCCTGTAAACACTATGATCAACTCGTGTGTCAAGTAAGTCTGTACAGATAGAATGACTAAAAATAAATCTTTTTAAACATACGTGTGTGTGTGTGTGCGCGCGTGGCAAGGCAGCAGTCCTTCATTTAAGCATGTTGGCTTAAATAATAAACACACTGACCCGAAAGCGCTCGGGACAATTTCAATAAATTCCTCTACCAACTCCAACCTAAAACCAAAACACTTGAAAGGATCCTAATAAAAGTATATTGACAAAATTTGTCTTTATTATTTAATCTAACATGAGATTTTATATATATATATATATATATATATATATATAAGTTAGCCGTTTAACAAAAAACGCTGATTTGCCTGTTAAACGGCTAACTTTTTCTCACTATACATATTTTCCCGTAGGTTTTTGTATTTCACATTTCTAATCATCCATCGTTAACTTAAAATTATTATTATCACCCCTCATGGTCCTGATGATGGTTCAGTAGAACCGAAACGCTATAGTGTTGACCCGTTATTAAATCATTCCTTCCTCTTGGATCGTTGTTATCAGTTTTTCTACATATATATATATATATATATATATATATATATATATATATATACACAGACTGGGGCTGTAGAAAACGCTGACTGCATCTCTGCAGAGATGTAAACACCCACTCCCAACGAGTGTCTTGATGGTGAGGTTCCAGTCTTGGAGATTTGAGGAAACTCATTGCCAATACTCCCAGGTCCACTCACACCCGGTGTGGTAATAACAGTCAGATTTAGGGTTTTTTATGGCATATAAACGTTTGTAGGTTACTTAATGGCCAAACCCTCGTTATACATATATTAAATATATATGATTTGGTTGGCTTTATGGCATATCAACCACTTTAGGTCTTTTAATGTCAAATCCTCTTTACAAATTATATATAACTAATATATTAGATATTTTGTTGATAAAATTTTTCCTCGGTCAAATGATTAAACATTTCTGGCAGGAATAATTCTATTTACTATTAATAATTTTTTGAAATAATTTTTTTTACAAATAATTTTTTGTGGTTACAAGTATTGCTATTTAGCACAAATTTTTCTATTCAACATTACTCGTTCGTTCGCACACAGTTGAATAATTCAAGTATTGTTATGTATCACTAACAATTCAATTAAACATCAGGCATTTGTTTACACACAGTTAAATGATCAAACAGTTCTATTTCAAACAATTCAATTTAGCATAAGTCAACAAAGTTAAATGCTTCCAAGTATTGCTATGTATCACTAACAATTCAATTAAACATCAGTCATTCGTTTAAACACAGTTGAATGATCTAATAGTTTTATTTATAACAATTCGATTTAGCATAAGTCATTTGTTTGCACACAGTTTAAATGTCAAATAATTCTATTTTACCCACACATAGGAACCTATTATATGCTACCACTCCGGGTCAGAGTGAACCTGGGAGCGATGGCAATGAAGGTGTACTCCACATTCCCCAAAGCTCCGAGGCAGGAGCCTCACCATCAGTTGGTTTAATCTCATATCTAGGACACTCGTTGTGGGGGGGGGTCTAACCCCTCTGCAGAGAAGCAGTCGATGTATTCTACAGCCTCAGCCAACTGGGCGTACCTCTGAGCATCCCATCTATGAGTCAAAGAGAGCTTGTCAATATTAAAGATTATTATGATTCATATTATTAATATTTTAAATAAAATTATTAGCGTTAAATAGCAATACTTGAAACCATTTAACTGTGTAAACAAATAAGATCTGGATCGTTTAAAAATAATTACCTACAAACTATTTGCGTACAAATCATGATATATATATATATATATATATATATATATATATATATATATATATATATATATATATATATATATATATATATATATATATATATATATATATATATATATATATATATATATATATATATATATATATATATATATATATATATATATATATATATATAACCGGGACATTGGCCCAGCGGTTAGAGTGTTCGCCAATGGCCCGGGAGACCTGGATTCAATCCCAGGTCGAGTCATACCGAAGACTTTAAAAATGGAACTTGATACCACCTTGCTTAACACTCAGCATTATAAGGTACGGTTCAAGGGTAAAGTGGAGCAATCCAGGGAATGGAGTAGCGCCCTCCCCTACACCTTGGTGTAGTAGCTATCGAAAAGGGAGCCTTTGGGTCACCCTCGACTATGGTCGCTAACTTTACTTTTACTATATATATGCATAAACAGGGTTTGGCATTAAATAACCCACAAGGTTTGATATGCCATAAAACATAACTAATCAACCAACTCACACACACGCACACACAGAGATCGTGTTGATCTCTGTGTGTGCGTGTGTGCGAGTTGGTTGATTACTTATGAATTATGTGATGGGATTTTATATTTAAAAAATGGGATTTCAACGAACTACCCTTTGTATGTATTTACTGAATCCCTTCCCACAAGCAGGATGTAACCCAAAGTTAATTTTAAGCAGGGTTTTCCTTCTCCTAGACTGGTTGGTATACCAAGGTTAAAGAGCCCAGTTTGCCCCACTATTAATTCACAGTTGGAGGGAGAATAACTTGATTCATACCCGTCCTAAGTGTATTCCCGCTAAGCAAAAATGCAAACAGCCTCATCTAGGATTTGAACTCGTGTCGCTGTGTCCATTTCCTGCAACTGTAACCGTTACACCAAGAACGCCGCCATACGAACTACTCTTTGTAAACCTATCTGTTAACGGCCAAATATGAGCATTTCGAGAGAAGCGGTAGAAACTAAGTATTCAAACAAGAAACTTTTTAAAATCTTCCTGCTTCACACACACACACACACACACATATCTAAGTGTATGGTTTGGTTTCTTCGTTTAATGGCATTCCAACCTCCGTGGTGTATTTAATGACAAAGTCATCCTTGTAGAAGAACAGTGATACTATCTATCTAGCCCATAGCTGGGCTTATCCATACCTTTCCCAAGGGTAGTTCGAACTCATTTGCACTACCCTTACATATATTTGCAAATTGTACAACCTGTGTTTTTTCACACCAACATATATATATATATAAGATTAGTGGCGTAATGGATACCGTCGTAGAAAATGGACACTGACCCAGGTTCAATATATATATATATATATATATATATATATATATATATATATATATATATATATAAAAGAGAGAGAGAGAGAGAGAGAGAGAGAGAAATGGTTGATTTTTGTTAAATCTGACAAGATAAAAAAATAAGTGGAAAAACCAAATACTGAAAACGGATTTAGCAAAGATATTTCGACTTTATTTTTTGTCTATCCACTTGATCATTTATTTTTCTTATTATATGAGTCAACAATTGATACAGGAATTGTATGTCATTTGTCAACCGGACAGGAAAAACGAATGGTCTGGTTTTTACTATAATAACAACAATAAAAACAAGGGTAAAATTTGGGTTAGGGAGATGGGGTGGCCGGAATTTTGTGGGTTTTTCTAAATTTTCATTATTACTTTGAAGATGCAGATCTAACATTTTTCAAAATATAGGGTCAGGTGAAATAAATATTACAAAAAAAAAAAAAAAAAAACATATATATATATATATATATATATATATATATATATCGTCTTTTTTTCTTGTTTTTTTTTTTTTTTTAACACTGAATATTTTCCCCCCAGATATCAGTTTGTAGAATTTGTACAACCTGTGTTTTTTCACACCAACAGATATATATATATATATATATATATATATAAGATTAGTGGCGTAATGGATACCGTCGTAGAAAATGGACACTGACCCAGGTTCAAATCTTGGACGAGATTTACATTTCCCATAGGTCTGATACCCTTGGGAAAAGTATAAATCCAACAATCCTCTCTCGAGCAATGGGTAAAAATAGTAAGACAGACTGTATTCTTTAACCTTCGCATAGCAACCAGTCTAGGAGAAAGAAAACTGAATTTAAATCTATTCAACTCCGCATAAAAAAATTCCCTTATGTCGCATCCAGCTCCTGCGGAAAGGTTGGTAAAATGTGTGTGTGTGTGTGTGCATACATACACACACACACAACGAACTATGTCTCTATATGACGAATAATTGTGTCTATAAATTTATGCAGTTTTAAGTGAGTAGACTTCAGCTTTAGCACAAGTTCACTAGGAAAGTAAAGGAGACAGGCAAATAGGCTGTTACATAATGAGAGAGAGAGCGAGAGAGAGAGAGAGAGTGAAAAGAGATACTCGACAAACTAACCTACCAATGCCCTTCCCACCTCCTGTCTTCTCTCTACAATGACCTACATCGAACGGAAACTGCTACACTCTCAGTTCAACGTACAGAAAACCACAAAATAAAATTAGTGATACACTAACAGATATTAACATTCACAATTTCTTAATTAGTGGTATAGAGAGAAAAAACAAAAAAATACTTCAAAATAACTTTTTAAAATATTAAACAAAGAAAGAAAGAAAAAGAGAAAGAAAGAAAGAAAAAGAGAAAGAAAGAAAGAAAAAGAGAAAGAAAGAAAGAAAAAGAGAAAGAAAAGAAAAAGAGAAAGAAAAGAAAAAGAGAAAGAAAAGAAAAAGAGAAAGAAAAGAAAAAGAGAAAGAAAAGAAAAAGAGAAAGAAAAGAAAAAGAGAAAGAAAAGAAAAAGAGAAAGAAAAGAAAAAGAGAAAGAAAAGAAAAAGAGAAAGAAAAGAAAAAGAGAAAGAAAAGAAAAAGAGAAAGAAAAGAAAAAGAGAAAGAAAAGAAAAAGAGAAAGAAAAGAAAAAGAGAAAGAAAAGAAAAAGAGAAAGAAAAGAAAAAGAGAAAGAAAAGAAAAAGAGAAAGAAAAGAAAAAGAGAAAGAAAAGAAAAAGAGAAAAGAAAAAGAGAAAAGAGAAAAGAAAAAGAGAAAAGAAAAAGAGAAAAGAAAAAGAGAAAAGAAAAAGAGAAAAGAAAAAGAGAAAAGAAAAAGAGAAAAGAAAAAGAGAAAGAAAAAGAGAAAAGAAAAAGAGAAAGAAAGAAAGAAAAAGAGAAAGAAAGAAAGAAAAAGAGAAAGAGGAGGAAGAGAAAAAGAGGAAGAGAAAAAAAGAAAAGAAAGAAAAAGGAAAAAGAGAAAGAGGAGGAAGAGAAAAAGAGGAAGAGAAAAAAAGAAAAGAAAGAAAAAGGAAAAAGAAAAGAAAGACATCGTTTTCATTTAAATTTACTTTGAATAGAAAGAAAAAAAAGGAAATAATCTCAGATTTTGTTCATACAAATCTAGTTTTTTTTTAATTATTTTTATGGGAAAAGAAAAGAAAGTCGTCACTTCCACATACATTAGTCTAACACCATTGTGGTGACACCAGTGAGGACTGACTTCACTACAGGAGAAGTCTTTTACCAACCGCAAACTCTTCAGAATATGTCAAGTTACATATTCCAACTCCCTTGCATGGTATAATGGTTAGCGAACTAAGCTAGTGAACATTGAATTCAATTCTCACTGGGTGCCACGTACTCTTGACCTTGTGTCAAACCAATCTAAGCTGAGGGCCCTTTGCGTGATGTAATGAACAAAGTTAGCGAATCATTGGTAGGGAATTCGATTCATACTGGGTGCTTCTCACTCATAACCTTGTGCCAAACTAATCTTAGTTTACGAAACATTATGAGCGAGTTCGACTCTCATTGGGGAGCCTTGTACCTTTTTATCTAAAATGAGCTAATTTTAGTCAATGATAGAACACTTTGCAATGTACAAATGGTTAGCGAGCTAAGTTAGCGAACCATTGTCAGAGTGTTCGGTCATTACCGGGTGCCCCATACTCAGACAACATTTTAGATTCTCACCGGGTGCCACAGATTTACGGCCTTGTGCCAAACTAAGCTTTGTAAATGAATTCTCTAGCTAAGTTGTCCCATTAAAATATGGTTGATTTATAAAGTAACAATACTAATTTTTCTCCGTTCTGTTTAACTTTTCAATAGCTTGGCAAGTTGCCAAGATAGTTGCAGAATTTCTACTTGTGACAGTGGTAGGCGCTCGAGTACAAATAAAAGGCCAGTTTCGAAGGTCAACATCGCGAGTAGACCTTCTGCACAGGAAAGAAGGGGTTACGCCAGTCTTCTTATCCACATTTGTCCTTGACTAAACAAAGCTTGGCAAATACCTTATATACTCGTACATAAGTCGATCTAAGATCAGTCCTTAATTATGGTGGACCTTGTTTGAATTTCAACCTTACAAAATTATTACTCGTATATAAGTTGACCCTTGATTTATGCCCACAGAATCATTATATAAATTTAATTTATGAAGCCAAGGGTTTTATTCTAGTCCTTCCCATAATGTTACAAAATTATTAGTCGTGTATAAGTCGACGCTGAATTTATGATCACAAAATCATTGATGGAAATAATTTTTGAAGCCAAGGGTTTCATTCTAGTCCTCAAATTAAATTTGAATTTTAACATTACTAAGTTATAATTCATCTATAAAGTCGATCCTCAACTTTTGAAGGGATACAAATTAGTTTTTCGATATTTGATTTATACACTAGTATTATTTCTAAAACCTATGATCAACATGCTTGATGGAAAGAATTTTTTAAAATACAAATCAAGTATCCTATATTGTTTAATGCTAAGATTACTAGTAGTAGTAGTAGTAGCATTACTACTAAATAGTTAGGTACCAATTCTGTCTTTCTAATAGATCACTTGACAATATGGCTACTTAGGGTCACTTTGAGTATATGGCACGACACAAGTCTAAAACACCTAATTAGTAATCTGAACCGTAGCTATAGAGCTCACTTGTTTTTGTTTTGGGTTTTTTTGTTTTGTTTTTTTTGTTTTGTTTTTTAAGATTGACCAAGTACCAAGCATTTTCCACAGAGGCGTTAAGGAAAGGAAGGGAAGGCTGAGAACTATTTGAATTCTTTGGTTTATTGTCCTAACAGCGGTCCATGATGATGAGGAGGTTTCTATCTTGAAAGTTAAATATAATTAACATTTACATAATAAAGCACTATTAAGTACGACATTTGAATGATTTTTTTAACTGCAGCCCTCATTCATCGCCATAAAATAATTCAGTTACAAATTGAACTGTAAATCGAATTCTCTTGAATAAAACTAAGTATTGCCCAAATAAAAATCACGTTACGATGGGCCGTTTTTAGTGGATTATTTACATACAAATATAGTGAAGAGGAGTCTTCGTAGGATATAGAAGCCTGGACTAGGCTGTTAGCGTTTCAATTCGCATCCGTCATTCTTCAGCTACGAATAATTAATAGG